>SRPO01000384.1:0-21208 GCA_018360065.1 Claviceps pazoutovae
GGATATTCTTTGGGGAAAACTGGCTTGTATTTAGAAGAACCCGGGATTAGCCCTGCACACCCTAGTATGCCCAAAATTGGGACGCAGCGGTATTAAATACACAACAACAACAACAACAACAATAACAACATCATATGTACTCCGTACCGTCGTCGCCTAATGACGAGGAAGTTTCCAAGAGATTATGGTACCTACTCCGTAAGCGTCGCGTATCTCATTCCCAGACAACCCCCCTCCCTCACAAAAGACCTAATTCCAGACCCCTTGACGTGGCCATGTCGTTAAGCGACCTACCGTTCCGCGAACACGTCCACCACTCCCCCATTATGTCAAGTAATGCCGTCCCCCGACTAGGATACTTGAAGGCCTCTGCCCGCACCGCGAAGCAGTTCTTGATGGCGTCTTTCAGCTCCGGTCTAGCATTCATGACATCAGCCTCGATGCCTGCCACGAAAAGCGGATAGTCAATCGCGTTGAAGAGGAGCGAGTCCCGGTGCCCATCTGATGCCACATACGCGCGGGTGATGGCATCGACATGGCTGATGATGCGCGTCACGATCACGTCCGTCGAGGTAGGCACCGCTCTTCTCGATCCGAATGAGGCTTGGGAGCTGTCATCGCCCTCGGAGGGCGACGAAGGCGACAGGTCGCTGATCTGGATCGGGGTGTATAGCTGGGGGTGGCGTAACGAGATGATGCCTGCGAGTCTGTAGGCTTCCCACAAATGGCATTGCGTCAAACTGCCGGGTGAGCCTGGCCAGTTCCACAGGTCTTCTTCCGTGATTTCCATGCCATCGATGGCTGATAATAAGTCGAGGAGGGAGCGTGGGAGTCCGCTTACGAATTCAACGCTGTCGACTTGGGGGGGTCGGCAGAGATAACCCGGCTCTCGACAGTGACGGCGCCATACGCCAATGGATGGGTTCAGGCGACCGACGGCGAAGCCTGGCAAGTCCAAGTAGCCCAATACCTCGATGAGATGTTTTCGAAATGGTGGCTGGCTGTTCAGAGGTTCTTGCAGACCTCGGGTGAGTGATACGTTGTATATGCCATGCAAATGCATTGTCCAGCCACAACCTCGATTCAACTATAATAAGAGCAAAAGCGGAAAAAAAAAGAAAAAAAGAAAAGGTGAAATTAGTTAGCGCAAACGTCGTGTATGGAAAGAGAAACTACCGCAACATGAAGTGGCCTAGAGGAATATAAGGGGGGATGTCTCACTCCTAGTGTGGAGAGCATAAGTCCGGCTGCAAACGTGCCATCCTTAAGCTGCTTCACGCTGTTGCCCAACTCGGATCGAAAACTGCTCAATGCCATATCAAAATACTTGAAAGTGAGGTGCTGGGCCTCTGGTCGCCCGCAGAGGCTCGCTTGTATGGTGATACATATTGCGCAAAGTGCATCAGACTCCTGAGATATACGTGGAAGGTGCTCGGCAAGGATGTTGTCTTCGTCGTTGACAGACGTCGAGAACATCGTGTTGATGCCATGGTCAACGACTGGGGAGTGTGCCACGTTAGTCAAGGTGAATCATCACGACGGCATGTTTTATGAGTGTTGTTATGCGTTGACCCCAAATGAACAAAAGGCAAGGCCAGTGAATACAAGTGAGACAAACAGGTATATAAAGGTAACTAAGAGGAGATGAGGCTCGACTAACATTCGGAGAAGAGACGCACTTCATCATCACCCTGCTCCAGAATCCAAGGCGGGGTGACCTTGGGCTTTGAACGCGAAACCGGCGGCTGAGCTACGTCTTGCTTAGCAAGACCATCTAAAAATAACAGACAAGTGGTCAGCTTGGTGCTATGGAAGAGCAGGCTTCGCAATATAAATGGCACGGGGTTCCAGGATTCTTGATGTAGTTAGTATACCTTGCGCTGGTTTTGGCTCCTGTACTGTGAACTCCGGCCCCGGCCGACGCAAGTCAGACAGATGAGACGGACTGCTCTCAGAGTCCGACGACATAGCCGCGCGGGCCGCATCCCGGGCGTCAAAGCCCGATGCCGAGGCCTCTCTGGCGGCAGCCTCACGGCGGCGTTCCTCGCGAAGCAGATCACGGTGTCTGCCCTTGACGCGCGGGGGGATGGCCGCCTCCACTGGTTGGCTGGCACCGGCGAAGCGACCTCGGGAGGCTATGCCGGTGCCCCATTTCAGGCGCATCTCATAGCCTTCGCACTTGAAGCCTTTCTGGGTACAGGTCAGGCAGTGTGGGCGGGTTCGGTCACACTGGAACCGCTTTGCCTTGCACGTCCAGCACCCGTCGTGGAAGCGATTACGTGGGGTCGACATGCCACAAGGAGAAAGGATAGACTAGACGTGTGGCCAGCTTATCGAACCCGGGACGGGACGGGACGGTCCTTGTTATCTTGGTGTGGCGGCGGTCCTTGCAAGATTCCAAGGGAGTCGGGACGTCCGGATAGGTTCAAAGCCCGTGTCAGCTAATAGCTGGCTAATTCCTATGTAGTAGCTGAGACCGGGCGACTCTCCGGGCTGCGGGAGCTGTTGCGTGGGCGATTGGGCGTCGGAGCGGCCTATCGAGAGGGATCATTGATGTAGGTATGTAGGTAGAACCGGTGAAGATTGGTGACAGCGTGACGCTCAGTTTTCGACATGGTGATTCCACATCCCCGCCCTTCGTCTCCTCTTTTGACCAAGGATTGGTGCGTGGCCCGTGGGGCGACTTGGCTGTCTGTCATTGGCCAGGGTCTGCCTTCTCAAAGTGGCAGCTTTCGCAATCTCGCAACTCTTAGTGCAATGCTATAGCCTGTACTCCGTACGAAGCACAGAGTAGGTATATATAAGCTATCGAGAAGTTCCACACTTTCCTCTATTACGTATCTTGTTATGTATCTGTATGTAATTCGGAATTTCAGACTTCATATAAATGACCGTCTCTCTTCTTTGAATCCAACTTGAGTCGACCGAAAACGACGCGTGTGAAACACGAATCTCCACTTGCACACTGAGCACTGAGCACTGAGCGCATTGACCCCGCCGATTGGCTCGGCGCGCAAAAACGAGACCTCAGTGGTCACGCTTTGGGACTTGGCGCGGCTGCTTCTGCACTGCGTGTTGTCTTTCCTTTGGTTGCTGCCATCTTGTGTTTTTTGGGATATTGTCAGCACATCACTCCGTATATTGATGGTGTGGGAAACGCCGGTGGTGCAGCCAACCTCTCTTTGGCGCTTTGCTCATTCCAAGCAAAACAAAAGGTGGCAGGAAGGATTAGACGAGAAGAGACAAGGATTCAAGGAAAACGCTCACCTGGACTTCAATGAGTTTGCGACCAATGAGAATGGTTTCCTCCATGCCGCGCTGACGCTGCCAGAACCTGTTCACAACTTTTAGCCGAGTGTGCCGGAACCAGTTTTCGCTTCCTCGAAGTCAGTAACACGCCACTTACATCTCTCCAGAACCACCGCGACCACGGACTGAGGCTTCACGCGCCTCGTCCTCGAGTGCTTCTCTCGTCATTTTCTCACCAGTCTGAATACCGGGCACTGCCGCTTTGGAAGTGGCTGCTTGGCCAAGGTTCTCAGCTAACAGCCTCTTCTTCATCAAGTAGCGCTCCCGTCGTTCACGCTGCACGCCGATGCTTTCCACCTTGTTCATCAACATTCGGACAACTTGTTGCATCAGCAGGTAGAAGTGCTCCGCCAACAGGACGCTGAGAAGACACCCCCAGGCGGTAATCTGTGATGCCGTGCCTCTATTTCCATTTTTAGCGCCACTGCAAAGGAACACGATTGCGGCGCTCGTAATACTGCCGAGCCACGACAAGAACCCGAGGGCGTCGAGCCATGGACCAATGGAGTCAGACCTCCAAGGAATCGGTCTTTTGCAGCTGACGGCAATTTTGAGCCCGTCTGATCGCAGCTCAACCCAGTTATTGATAAGGAAACAACACGCCGCCATCGGCCACGCGACCGAAAATAAAGAAAGATAGCCTAGCGTGGGGGAATCTTGATTAGAGAGAAAGTTCATAAAAGTCGTGAACCCATCATTCATGAGCCACCGAGGACCTTAGGCAACAGCACGTTGGACCGCGGGTGGTGGAGAGACACGCATGGTGTCGATTTACATACCAAACTGCATAACCATCTCACGGTAATCGTCTGTGACGTCGTAAGTTTCCAACGCGCATTCGTCACGAACGCGCTTCAGAAATGAGGCCTCTTCTGGCTCATCTTGAAACTCAGGTTGTCTCGACTGAAGCTCCTTCGCCTTCGCAAAAGCCTTTTGCTTCGCATACGGCACAATAACCTCAGTCGCGAAATTGACTACTTGTGCTGTGACGGTACAATAGAACATTTGACTGCTGATACGTTCGGGATTGATGCGAAACTGTTGCGTGGGCAGTGTCTTCTCGCTAAAGGTGAGAGTCTGTGCCGCGTGACGCCAGAAGTCAAGAAAAGGCAGCAAGATGTCTCCAAATGGAATATAAACGAAGCCCGTAAACAGTAGTGCCATGTACGAAGTCATGAAGTTGAGGACGAACTGCTTTTGCACCAGCGCAGCCTTGTGTGCTTTCCATATTGTCAGCTTCCATCTCAGTTAAGCGGGGAAAAAAGGCACCGGGGTAAAGTGTATTACCATCAACTGTGTCATAATTTTCGCGGTGCGTCAAAACACTGGCGGCTTTCATAAGAACGGCCGAAAACGTAGGTGTGAAGACGACGAGAATCATAGTAGGTACAAAGACCTGGCCGATTAATCCTTTCGTTAGTTCTACAAAAATGCGAACCGTGCATGCAACGTGCTCTTCTTCACATATTTTGGTGATTGACTTACCAGGTACTGTTTTCCCGGGCCATCGTACACTTGAGTGATGAAAATCTCCAACGAGTTTGCGATGACCACTAGGCCGCCAAGTACAACAATACAGGCTATAGCGAATGGTATTTGCAACAATTGAGTCTGAAAGCGCTTCTTGTAAGAATATACTTTAACAGGCTCGCCAGTAACAACGTCCTCGGCCTCGTAGTCCCATTCGAACTCGGGACGAGGTAGTTGAATAGCAGAAACGCCTCTCACGCCCCATTGGACTGCTAGGTCGACTTCCTTCTTCTTCCAGTATTCCAGAAAGATGACGGACCAAAGTCCACAGCCCAAAGCGTAAACGCTCGAGAACTGACCGAGCAGCATCCAGGCGGCAAAACCCATAGCGGATGGGAATGCTAGGAAAACGAAATAGCTCCTAAGGAAAGCGAAATAGAAGGCGATTGATTCGCCAAACTTGTTGCGGATATCTTCGAGGTCTGCTTCATCCAGAAACCATTTCTTGGACCACTTCTGAATCCATGATCTGTTGAACTGCTGATCATGCAGAGGGAATATGTCGCTAACATACTTCCACTTGGAGCTGGTCTGATTAATGCCGGCGCCGCTGTCATTTTCGGGTCGGATGATGAGTTGGTACACGAGCCGAAGGCGCTCCGCCTCAGTCACAGGTTCGTCTTGTAGAGCCTTATTTAGGTCTGGATTCGGACCTGATGTGCGAATGCCTTGGAGCCAATCTTGCAGGCGACCCCTATATACCTGTTGTGCGAGCAAGTCTGCCGATGCGATTTTGACAAACACGAGCAACGAGCCTGAGTCACCGGAGCGCACCTCAGTCGCCAGACCTACGTTGGTCAGGGCTTCGATGAGCTGGACAAAGCCAGCTTCCGCCTCGGCACGTTCTAATAGATTGAAGTCGTTAGCCTGATGGTTCGGCGCGCGCAGGCTTCACCGAGGATAAATGGAGGCAATGCGGCAGTCAATTGCACCTTTTGCGGGGACCGAATAGTGAATCACATAGTCTACTCTTTCAACGGGTGTTAGCAACAGAAGCTGTGGCACATGAGCAACCAGTGTTAGTTATGTAGGTATTCACGAGCTCACCCAAAGTTATCGGAGCCGGTCTCGTTGTCCTGCTTGCCATACAACTGTCGCAAGCCCGTCATGGCGCCGATAACTGGCGTGCGCCGTGCGGGATGGGAGGAATGGAGTGAGCGGAGGGGAAATCAAGATTCGGCACGCGTGTTTCGTAGGAGACTCAGGGTTAGAGAATGAATATGTGGTGTCGTCTCCTGACTGAAGTTGGAGCAAAGGAGCGAAGTATTCAGCCTTCACAGGATGCGCAACAGGTTCTCGACAGGAAACGAAACGGGAGGAGAAGAGCAGACGTCATTACGACCCCTGGAGCTTGACTGAAGCAGCGCTGAACCCAATAGCCCGTGCTCGAGCCTCGTAGAGCCCCATTGGCCAGTGAGAGTCCAGAACCCGGCCCCTTCGGCAAGAGCAACAAGTGCATGGACATTGGAGACACTTTGACTTCTTGAAAGAGGAGAGGCATTGAACTGCCTTGGCTTGGATGCGTTGGCCACGTTTATATGCGTTGACATGTGTCGAGTCTTGACATTGATGACGACACAATTGACGACGCCTTCGACTGCTTGAATCTCAAGCCTCGAGTCTCGAGCCTTGCCGTCCTATCATGGGTCTCCTCGTTTGGCTCGGCCTGCGCCGACAGCACCGTTGGGAGAGCCTCACCATCCTCGACCAACTGCTGCTCTCACCCCTCACTTTCCTCACCACCAACTTCTACCATCTCGTGCTGTTTCTGCGCGGCACACCTTTCCGCCCGCCGAGGCATAAAACCGCCGTCCGCGTCGTGTGTATCTCGGACACGCACGATCAGATAGTCGAGGTGCCGCCCGGTGACATTCTAATCCACGCCGGCGATCTCACCAATGCGGGCACCGCCGCCGACATCCAGAAGCAGCTGGACTGGCTCAACACGCTGCCTCACCCCGTCAAGATTGTAATCGCGGGCAATCACGACAGCTACTTTGACATCCGGAGCCGCTGCAGTGATGATCGTCGATGCGGCGCGAGGCTCAACTTCGATGGCATCGTCTATCTCCAAGGCGAGAGCTCAGTGCACGACATTAGAGGGCGAGAGATTTCCATCTTTGGGGCTCCAGATATTCCAGAGTGTGGGCCTGATAATTTTGCGTGCGTACTGTGAATGGGATGGGTGAAAAGAGGCTTGACTGACCTGTTTTGACCAGATTCCAATACGCACCCTCTCGGACCCCTTGGTTTAGCAAGGTTCCTCCTCAGACGGACATTTTGGTCACCCATACTCCTCCGGTAAGTTGGAGCCCTTCTGTCACTTTATAGCGGTCTCTTTTCTGCAACACCAACAGTCTATCCAGCGTTTCTTTTTGTCTGGGGGGGGGGGGGGGGGGGGGGGGGGGTTGAGAATCCCAAATGAATGTATACAGATATAGAGAACGTCCACGAGTGGAAAGAACCGCCAGACTGAGAGTGCCCCTAGAAACATCATCTGGATCTTGATATCGGCTGTCCCGCCCTCCTCCATGAAGTATGGCGCGTAAAACCCCGCCTTCATGTCTTTGGCCACTGCCACTGTGCCTACGGCAAAGAGCCCGTCTACTTTGACGAGATGCAAATCGCCTACGAACGCCTTCTGTCTCGTCCTCGCCGCGGCCTGCCCTGGGATTTTGTGCCCAACTCTTCTTGGTGTGACATGCTTGACGTGGTCATGCACGGCGTTCACAGCGTCTTGTGGAAGTGGCTGATGGGCGGGCCAGGCAGCAACCAGGGGAGTCTGATGGTGAATGCTGCGCAGATGTATCGGAACTCTGGCAAGGTTGTCAGTAGGGCCATTGTAGTAGATATATAAAAGGGGCTTGTTTTGATTCATATAGACCCTGATGGACTCGCAGCGTGGGCTGGGAATGCCCTTTACCGTCGTGAGATGGAATAGAGAGGACGCGAGAGCAAGATTAGATTATGGGCAGTGTTTGGGTAAACGGTGACTTAAAGGCTGTACAACATTCATAAATAGGCATTCATTGTTTTCTCTTTTGATAACATTTTATTACCTAAGGCCAAAGTCAAACCTGGTCGAGACCTCACCTTCTCTTGAATGAGGCATTGGTCTCTCCAAAGAGGCATCGTCTATTCTAGAAGGAGGCCTCACCGCGTCATCTTTCCTGATATCTTCTGAACATTGATCGAATACGTTTGTAACTTTGTTGAACTTTACAGTAGTACTTTGAAGTTTGATCTGTTATTGAAACTATCTAGACGCATCTGTTCGATCCTGCTTTACCAATAAAATCCACCGTGTACTGCGAAAGCATTCGTGGCCTGAATAATTCATGACATGAAGAAAATTGAGCTACAGAGGTAAGAAAACAGAGGGGAAAATAGCAAATCCAGATGTAAAAGAAAGAAGAAAACATGCCTGCCGCAAAACAAGATCCCCAAATGCTCATCATGAATACCTTCTTCCCAAATCCAATGTGCCACCCAAACTATACAGCGCCAGTGATAACCCATTCCATTTCCCCGCCGCTTCTTGTATCAAAAGAAAGAAAAGCCAAAAACAAAATTATGTGAATCCCGAAACAATTGAGATTGCAAGCCAGTACGAAGTCACTTCTGTCCCCACCACTTGTGATAGTCAAGCTTGGCAGGCCTGACGCCTTTTTAGAGCATGAGGGTCCTGAGAAGCAACACAAAGAGGCTCAAAGTAATGCTGGTCCTCACGCGTCCCACTCCAGCCGTGACCACCGGCACAAGCGGCGTTGGAATAGTGTCTGTTCCAGGCGGAGGTAGAGGAAGCGGCAGAGGAACAGAAGGGGGCTCCTGATCAAGTGCCGATGGACGAGGAACAGATGGTGCGTGTTGATCAGGTGCAGGATCAAGTGCCGATGGACGAGGAACAGACGGGGCGTGTTGATCAGATGCTGGATCAAGTGCCGACGGGCGAGGGACAGACGGCGCGATTTGATCAGGTGCTGGATCAGGTGCTTGATCAAGTGCCGATGGACGAGGGACAGACGGCGCGTTTTGATCAGGTGCTGGCGTAGGCCGAATATCATCATAACGGACTGGCTGTGTTACGAAACCAGCCGGAACCCGTTGGGCATCTTCACCCACAGCAGGCGCAGTCGAAACAGCAGCCGGAACAGTCCGAATAGGTGGTTCAGCATTCGCATCCGTCCGAGACCCCGAGGCCACACGTATCGTCTCCAAAGGAGCAAACCCTCCCGCACCAGTCTCGCAACCGCACTCCTCGACAACAATCTCAATAGTCTGAACACTCTCCTGTTGTGTCTGCTGCGGCGCAGACGTCTTGTCAGCCACCACACTAATGCCCCCAACAGGGAAACCACCCGAGTCGACCGGACGTGCCTCCGCTGACTTGTCCTTGCCGGATGTGGGCAGAGGCACCGGCACTGGCACAACCGTCATGGTGACAGGCTCTTGCTGCCCCAAAGACGTGGACGACAAGACCCGTGTAAAAGCATATGTGATGTTCTGTCCCTTCGCCATCGGCGGAGGTGGTGGCTGACTCGTCTCGTTTTTGACGATTCCGTAGACTGTGAGGAGCATGTTTTTCTGACCCGTGTCTCTCCGGCTGAGGAGCGTCTTTCTCTTCCAGTGAAACGTCCTCTTCTGGGTGGAATTTTTTCCGATGGTGCCTGTGCCGGTAGATAGGGGCTTTCTGAAACCAAACAAGGGGGCTGTTGCAGGTGACGCGGCTACCTCTGCTGCAAAAGAAGAGGATACTGAGGATCTTGGCAACGTGGTTGCATCGGAGGGGTGGAAAGTCGTGCTGGTCAGTGACGCGGTCGTATTTGCCATACTCGGCGTGATGTAGGCCAACTGCACAGTAGGTGTATATAGACTCGTGGTGAGAATGGCACTCCCATTGGACAAGTTGGTTGTCGTCTCGGTGGTGGTCTTCGCCGTCGTGTTAGCCAAGTCACCCACTTTCATCGCCAGACCACCGCAGAATTGATCCTTATCTCCTGGACAAGGATGATCGCACGTGCCAAACTCTTCATCCACAGCACGCGTGTTTGCGCTCAGAGAATCGGCGCAGAAGCACTGCGTGTGGTAGGCGCCCGCATACATGGTCCCATTGCAGAGCTTCACACACTGCTTCACTGTCATGTCCCTGCTATCGGCAACCATTCGGAAGCCCTCGAAGCCATCACTGGAGCCGAAGCAGCCCAGGAGAGAAGCTCCATCAATCTGGAGGGGGTCTTTGGGGTCCGTGACTTCGCTAGGGAGGTCGGTGGATGGAGAGGGTACGCCTGATGAGGCTGATATGGTAGGCGCGAATTTCCCGTCGTGTTCAATGACGGTTGTCGTCACGTGGCCGTGAATGGTGACGGTCGACGTAATAGTAGTGGTGAGGGACTTCGTCGTGGTGAGGGACTTAGTCGAGGTGAGTATCGATTTTCTCTTCTGCGAACTCGTGCTGGTACTGGACGAGGCACTAGAAGAAGGTCTCTCGATCTTCTTCTCGTACGCGTCGATGTATCGGATGTCCCAGTAGGCATTACTAAAGGCGCTCGGGTTCTTGGCCACGAACTCGGAGCACGTAGATGCGTATTTTCCGCAACCGTCCGTCTTGCCCCAGACGGCATTGCCCCAATCACCGCAGAAGTTCTGATGCGCACGTAACTTCTTAGCATACAGAAAACTTGGAGACCGGAACATCGGACGAGGCAGGCCGAAATGAGATCCGCAGAGTGAAGCAAAACGAAATGGATCACAAGAGAAGTACTCACAATATTTATTACCAAGCTCATATCCTTAAAGTATTTGTCCACGTCGCAGCTGTCGCCCCCGAATATTGCATCCGGCAGACCCCAAGTTTTAGGGTCTGGCTTCTTCGTCTTGATATTCCTGGGAATCTGACTTCTGGCAAAGTGCCAAATCTTGATGTACTCGGAATCCCACTCCATGGCGTACACGCCCCCGCCAGCGGCATTGAACCCGTCTCCATAGGACGACGTGTCGGTGGCAGGAGCATCGTATGCGCAACCGACGTTCAAGGTGCCGACATCACAATTAGCCGTGCGAGGAGGAGTCAATGCCTTGGATTCGAGATTCTTGGACAGAGTGCATCCCGTGGAGGTGTGTGCAGAGAGGATATTGCGGTGCTGATCGTTGGCTCCTTCGATCAAGTCGATTTCGCCGTCATTAGGCCAGTTAAGTCCGTAGGACCAGACTATTGCGCGAACGGAGGTCAGTACATTGTCGAAGATTCACCTTTTGAGTAGTACTCAGCGAAACACTGAGCTTAGTACAACATAACGGGCATCGGGAGTTTGTTGTAGCTCCTCAAGACTTACACGCTGGCCAGAGACCACATTGCGAAGGAGGCATGTGAAGGAAATCGGCGACGAAAAGACCATGGGTGTAAGCTTCTTTGCTTTCGAGTCGGATACTCGGCCGCCCACCACTCAGAGGAAGCACATTTGTGTGGTCTACACCCAGTCGCACTACTCCGGTGCTCTCATCCACAGAGTATAAGCCCCGGGCTTCGGCATTCGGCCGGCTCTGATAAGAAACAAATCCGTGGGAAGGGTCCGGTGCGTCGAACCAGTTGAAGCCCGAGAGAAGAGCTTCTCCTGCGTAAGAAGTAGCCAAGGCGTACGCCATGGCGAGAAAATAGCTATGATGGCTTCACGACTTGCCAAGTATAAGAAGGACGAGGGGTCTTGATACACTTGAGACGAAGTATTGCTACTTGGGAGCAAGTCGGATAGTACAAGATAGAGTGGAAAGAATGGAAAGACAAAAAAGATTTTGGAAGACAGAGAACAAAGAAGGGATGTTCACAAGGAAACGACTCAGACACGAGGTCGTTATACATATATGTGCACATGGTTTAAGCATGGTTTGGCATTATATCCATTCTTTTTCGAAAGTCAAGTGGCAGGAAACGCCGTGTCTCAGGCTGAGGCAATGAATGATCGTGCTCATGAGCAGTTGCCCGCCTACCTGACCGTAGCTTAGGCTTAGGCTTCGTGTTTTAGCCAAGTACCGTTGCCATGAGGCTGGCAGGCCATATGCATTCCAATCCGCGGGAAACTATTCCGTCGCGTGCCCACGTACAAGAGAACGGTCACAATGATTGGACCACTTCATCGTGCCTTGGTAAAAATAGTGCAACCTCGTAGGAAATATCAAGCCACACAATTCTTTGTTCATTGCGAACCGGAGGGAGGCTTCCAATCGCCTCAGAACTTGGCCGGTAAGCCATGGCGACAAGCGGGTTGCCCAAACGACGGATCCGGGAAGCGTATCTATGCCAGGCAAGACATTGAAAGGCTCAAAACGTCATTGATGGCCGCATGACGAGAGCCGAACACATAAGCAGGCTTATAGAGTCTTGTCCTTTTGTCGTCGCCGCCGCCCTGAATAATGTCGCGAGACAAATCTGCATTCCAGATACGGCCAGAGTGGAGCCCGAGCGCGCGTCGTGGTTGGTTCAGCCCCTTGCTGCATGCCGCGACAGGGCTGAGGGAGACTTGACCCGGGGACCCCCGGGCCCCAAGTGGCGTGGGCGAAGGAGCATGTGAGTGAGCATGTAGGTGAGCGAATGACCAGACTAACCAGAAGGCCATCACCATATGATCCTGTCGATGAGACGTGCTGCATCGCATGTAGGTGACTTGTGTAAGTCTGCACGCGGCCTTGTGATGTCGAGTGCCGTAAACGCTCCGCTCGAGCTCCGTTTCTTAAACCTTGCACGCACCTTGATGCAGCTTCGAGCTTTGGCTCATTCCCTTCTCATTACGGTTGGTGCTCGGTGATGAGAGGGAAAAGCACACCTGGAACAAGCGAACCTCTCTGCTCTCTTTCCTCTTCAAGGATTGACGCTAGGTTGCAGCAGCCCCCGGACCCGTCTCTCTCTCAAGGCAATAGAAAATATATTGATACTTTTCAGGGACCTAAGGACAGTGGCATCAAGATCAGGCAAGCAGCGAAGCACGGAAAAACGTATCGTAGTGCCCGCTAAGGCGTTACGCAGAGACATGTGCAGGTACACATCTAGTGATGGCCGCGCACATGAACTCTGGGGGGCCGGAGGTTGAAATGTCACCCCGACCCAACTTAGCAGCTCAATATCAATTGCCTTGCTAGTTGTGACCTTCTCCATACCTTCACTCATTGGAGACCCCTTAGACTCTGACACTGACGCTTAATTGTTTCGCAGCTGCAAAAGAGGGAAGTATCATCATGGTTGAGCCGTTCATGGTACGCCGTGAAGTCGGTCGCCGTGCCCTGTCCTTGCTGCAAGAAGGTGCCCCAGTAATGACCTTGGAACGCCGACCCAAGATCTCGCACAGGTCCTTCTCTTCAAAAGAACGGGGGAAGGTGTTCTGTGGTCCGTTTGTCGTACATTTACACCGTGGTTTGCCTTCCTCTTCTCTCACACCCAGATCAGGGACGGGGATTATTCGACGGTTCGGCCCGCGCCGCATCCTGCCAGCTCTGAGTTTTCCAAGCAAGTTTGAAGCTCATGTAGTGCAGCATATGCAGTGTTGAAGCCCTTCACCCTAGCCAGCTTATAGTTGGAGATCTATAGGGGCATCCTCGCCACGATTTTGTGTAAAACATCTCCAGACGGCAGCCCCATTACCCAAAATAGGGCCGTAAGTGAAGTCCAGAAGATCGATTCGGCGCTGTGAGAGTTAGGGAGGTAGGCCTCAAAGACCTTGGCCTACTCTCTTCGGCCCAGTGTCGAATGATGTCCACGGCGGTTCGCCTTTGTTTCGCATGCAAACCACAATTACTACCGATTTCTCCACTTTCAAGAAAGTCCTTTATAGTCTTGTTGGCCTTCGAACTCTATTTCTTCACTAACCTTCTTGCCGTCCCCGATCGCTCCCTGCTGGACATTGGGGCCACCGGCTGAGGCTTCTCGTTACGGCATCCTGTAAGAGTCCCACCTACGACTCTCCATGGCAGGCTAGATAGGATGGAGGTCTTTGAGGTCGACGAGGTGTACCATGATAAAAGTGAATGTACGTCGGCACCCTTTTAGATCATAATCCGACGCAGTCCTTCCGTCCCGCCTAGGACACGCTTCCCCGTCACTGCGCAGCGGCCAATCCCACTCTCCCACTGGCCAGCCCTCTTCTCCATAAAGCTCGCCTGTTTGTCGTGGCTTCCCTCGATCCATCTGTGGATACAGGCGTAGCAGTACACCACTCCTGTCTGACAGGCCGTCGGCGTGACAATATCAGCGCGGCATATCGGGCACAGCGCAGAGTCTTGTGGGAACGAGACCACGTGCACGGGTAGCATAGAGGGTACCGCAATAGGATCATCGTCGGCGGTACACTCTTTTTCATCGCCCACAGCGGCACCACCCGCAGTCGGATTTGTGCTCGCCTCGGCTTGCGCGCTTTTTGCAGTAGAAGACTTCTTGTTAGGCCCTCGGACGATAGGCGGCGGTAGTTTGATGTGCTCGGTGGCCTTGCGTGAGAGTTGCTTGGCGAGATCGGACTGGTGCCACCACTCGAGAAACTTGAGCGCGAAAATGCTCGCGGGCAACAGGAGAGACAGGCCGGAGAGGGCTGTGGACCCCCATTCGCGCGGCGAGAATAGCGAGCGAGGCCGTCCTGGTCGGTTTCCTGGCCGCGGTTTCGTCAAAGCTTCTATGGCTTGATAATCGGCGGTCGTCATACGTCGCAGTCGAGTGCCAATCAGCCACATGAGCGGGTTGTGGTACTTGGTCCGGTCAAACAGGTAGCCAAGATAAAAGGCCAGTGTGGCGAAGTGGTAGGCAGCGTGAACGCTGGGATATATGTTGATCAAGAACCATCGATAGTGGTGCATGAATCGATCCTTTAGCGTCGGGTTTTCGGGCATTCGAGTATATGATGATCCGAGGAGTGCTCGGGGCGCATTCACCTGGTAGCTTTCGTCTAGTTTGCGCTTCAAATAGGGCACACCGATTAGGACCATCAAATTCTTCCACACGTCTGACCCGGATAGCTTGAGCACTTCGCGCACGAGATGCGGAGCAGAGAAGCTCGCGCGGGGAATCTCGCTCTTCAGGGCCTTTTCCCGCTTGAGGCCGTAGAAATGCTCGGTAAAGGATGCGCCGCGGGTGCGCAGGTAGTATCGCTCAACGGCGAGCATCAACAGCGCGTAGAGCTCATCGAAGGAGTTTAAAATTCGCAGAAGATAGCGCGGATGCCTCTGTGTGGCAACAGTAAGCAGGTATCTGAGCGTAGGAGGCAGCAGAGCGTTGAGCTGCTGCTCCGAGATGACCTCGAATAGCGATGGCTTGTTGTCGTCGAATGTGCCTCGAAGAGCCGTGACGAACTCCATTTTAGCGGCACGGTCCACAAGTAGACAGCTGGTGGTGTCGACGGTCGCGAATCTCAGAAGACAGTGACGCGTATGCTTGCGTTGAAAGTTTCGGGTGTCGAAGGTGTCGAAGGTGTCGAAGGTGTCGAAGGTGTCGAAGGTGTCGAGGTATCGAGTGCATCTAGAAGCAAGGCGGAGGAGCAGCAGCCGAGCTAGACGGACGACAAGGGGATCAGTCGAATCAACTTCGCGGACTCCGTAGCATGTAAAGCCACATACCCTACGCTCGGCTGGGATATGTGGGTCCCTATCCCATGGCTAACGTCACGCAATAACTGGCCGGTTGGCTAAGCCACCAATCCAAGCTTTGGAGTTGTCTGCAACATGATCACTTGCAGTTTGTTGCGCAACGCAAGACGTTACACAACTCATAACATTTTAAGCAAAAATTTGTTCTTGAACGTCCCTTCTTTTTTGCGAGAGTCGCCTCAGAAATTCCCCAGCTTCTCTAGATATCGCTCATCGATATGTACCATGTCGCGACTCCAGGTGGCGGCACGATCCGTTCCTGGAAGAGTGATGGACGCTGCACACTCAACACCTACCGATCGTCTAGCACTCCTGCGTCCTCGTCTCCGAAAGAAGTTTAACAGTCTTCCTGATAATCGTAATCCCATTCCACATCAGGATATAGACCGTCCCAATGCGCATCTGCATATGGAATGTCTGATTCCATTTCTGCACATGGATTTCTCCATTCCACCTGTGCACATGTATTTTCCGATTCCAGCGACGAATATGGCACCTCCGATCCACCTCTGAATATGTGATTTCCTATTCCTCCTCTGAATAGAGAGTTCGGATGTCGTCTCGCACCTCCTGTGCATGATCAAACAAATCCTGGTCCTCGTATCGGCCGTATTCCTGGAGCCCACCGTACTCCAAGATGCCCTGGTCCCAATCACTAGCATCTGCGTCATAAAAGGGCTGTACTGCTGGCCGATAGCCAGTATCTTGCCTCAACGTGTTGACGATAGGCACAGCTCTGTTGATGGAAGGACGGTGGACCTGGCCTTGGGGCGTGTGGTATCTGTTCTGGAACCCGATCGGGTACCCATTGTAGTACAGGTCATAGTGGATGTTTCTCCCATATTGATGCTGGCGACGCTGGCCTTGAAAGCTTGGAGGGTTTTGGTACCAACTGTCAGTGGTGAATCGTCGATTGTTGCGGTCTTGCGAAAAATTTCCGGCCGACTCCCAAGACCGTTGGTTGACGGTCTGCTCATACTTCTCCTTTGCTAGGGCCTTGATCGTTGCCTCTCGATCCGTTAGCTGCATAAAGAATTTGTCTATAGTCATGCCAGCGGTAGGGGGTGGGATGACTGCCTGGATTTGGCCATCGAAGGCGAGATTCACTACTCTGAGCTGCGTTACTACATCCTGGTAGACCATCCTTGCGGCTTCGAGCAAGTCTGTGGAAAAAGCTGTTATATTTTCACCTCTGTGGTAGTCCTGTAGGGTGAATTTGGCATACTTGATACGGTCAAGGGCCATTGACAGTGGCAACTGGAACTGCTCAACCAAACACTGGCAAATTGTCTTCAAGGATGCCTCTCGAAGCATACCACGCTTGGATTGCGTTATCAGTTGACTATGCCAGTAAAGAGCCTGGCCTCGAAGGCAGAAGATCCAAACTTCTTTGGCTGCTCTCTCTGAGCGACTGTGAGCAGTGTGCTCTAGGCTTTATGTGAAAGCAAAGACGCATTTATATGTGGCGATGAGGGACTCTGCGTCGGAGATAACACTTTGGACCTTTTTAGTCGTGACCCCTGGATCAAAAAAACCTATATCTGGAGCCCGCAGCGGACGGTCAGTCTGTAGCTTCACTGTATCAGCGGAGTTATCTGATGCGAAGCGTGGCGTGGAAACGCGGTTTCGGCGCAGAAGCTCCGTCAACGCTGCCTGCGTGGCGAGTTGCTGCTGCATCAATTGCATCAGCATCTTGTACATATCATGCTGTTCGGTCCAATGCCTGGGAAGAGGCTCTCCCTGCTTCTGATGATATGATGGTCCATTGGTTATTAGAGCGTATTGCTGAGGCTGCTGAAGCTGCTCTTCTAGGGGCCCAGCTTGGTCCTGGTTTGAAGCCATTGTGATGCCACAAAATAAACCGACAAACTTGGCCGCAAGTATCCGGACAAGGACGCCTCAATGTGGTGCGCCTGGTAATACCTCGCAAACTTTGATAATTACACCATAACTGAAATCTTGGCCTGAGACACATTAGGTCGTGTCCGGCCGTGCGGCAGATACTGCCCAAGTATCGATTGGGGCAACGTTCTCGTCAATATGTACACATATGTATCTAACGAGAAATGGTAAAGTTGAAGGAGGGGAGAATTGACTTGCTGTGTCGTTCTTTCCTCCATTGGCTCCGCCAATCGAATCGGGTAAACTGCGTCGCGCGACTGTATTGCCTTTCAGCTGTGCTCTGAAGCCGAGCGAACTGTACTCTGTACTGCGAATCTTGGCAGTATCATCTGTTTCCCTCTCTGACGACACGTCGACTAGCTGTTTCTGCGACCGATATCTGCAAGCCGAGGAGGTTCTATCTGTCCTTTTCGTTACTCAAGATCCTGGTGCTGTGAAATTTGGTAGGTATGTACGGCGCGTATCGTCCCAGAAGCCCTACTCCAGGGAGCGAGGCCACACCTTAACAGGCCTTTCATCAGGAGTGGGTCGCTCCAATCGTGTGCTGTCAATATCTTGTATGTATCTTGAAAGTTGAGACATTGCGTTCTGTTCTTTGCGCCAGACATGGGCCAAAGAATTTGTGTCAAAAGCACCGTCACCTTGCGGAAGGTAACTATGTACATAGTCAACTTGGCAAGGCTTTGGAGTTCACAAGATCTACAGTGAAGACTGAGGACAAGCGTCTAAGCCTCTAAGGTGGTGCCAGTGCTTGGAGGTTCGATCTCTGAGACAATCATCTGATGGACCCTTCGCTCTAGCCTCTCGCGCTTTACCGCTCCAATCTGCGATGGCGAGCCAATATCACGTGATCACGTGATCACTGTCAACTCTGTGACACCTCGGCAATGGCAATAGCGGCTCCGATTACCGGACCTCTGCGGCTTCACGTCCCCCAGCCTCCCGTAAAGCTTTTATCCCCCTGTTTCAAGGAATTCCAGACACTCGTCGCAGAGAAAAGCCATGGCTCAAAAGAATTGTACGGACCGGGAAGATGACCCTATAGAGCGTGCTCGCGAGTTCCTCACAAGAGATGACGATGAGCGTTGGAGAGCAGGTGTGAGTTTGTCAGTGTGCACAGTGCAAACATATCATTTCCTCTTCCATACTCGCGTCCTCTTGTCTGCTTCTTTTTTATAATCCATAGTGCGCAATACTCGTAAAGAGCTAATATTGCCATGTCTTCTACTACAGGAATGGATGTCCACTCTCCTTCCTCACCTAAATGTCACATCAGCCGATCCCAGCGCCCCGGCACGTGTAACCTTCTCCTTCACTTGCCTCGACCATCACTGTAATCGTCTGGGCAATCTGCACGGTGGCGCAGCGGCAACGCTCTTCGACCTGTGCACCACTATGCCCCTCGTTCTCATCAGCAAGCCTGGGTTCTGGCAATTCCTCGGCGTGACGCGCAATCTCAACGTGTCGTACTTCCGTCCTGTGCCCAAGGGGGAAGAGGTCGTTATCGAGACGGTCGCAGTGCAGGTGGGCAAGAGGTTGGCGACCCTCAAGGGCGTAATGCGGAGGAAGAGGGATGGGGAGATTGTCAGTATATGCGAACATCTCAAGGCGAATATTGATCCAGAGCCCAAGATATAGTATGTCAGGATCCGAATTTACTTTGAGAACTTGCGCGTACAGAATCTTGTTGGTTGAGACCGCGGCCAAGCGACGCCGAATATCTCAAATTCCCAAGGATGTATTAAAGCCCAGGCGACTTACGGTTAGCCGAATAGCTTTTCTGGGGGGCCACTGCATTATTCGCAACTTTGAACTCCATAGGTTTTTGTATTTATCGTTGTTGGGCAGCCGTCCGAGACAGTATCACGGAGGTTTAGCCCTTCCACATGCAGAGATGTACTTTACTTTATTCGATGCTCACGAGGTGTACGATCGGCCGTCAATGCTTCTGTACAACCTACGTGTCACGTTGCGCCCGTCGATATTCGGAGAAACTCTGAAGACTGTCCAATGCTCATGCATTCAATACATGACGTAGCCTCATTAAACGGCGCCGTCTAGGGTAATTCGGATTCCAGTTCCTCCTGTGGAAAGCATCATGCAATACTCATTACCATTACAAAAGAAATGGCTTGTCCCAAGAAGCAGGATGAGATTTGGGTATATCCGTAGTGACTGTGACGGGCTCGGTCTGATCAGAAAGAGACGCGTACTGGCTTTGTCTGCAAGAAGGGGGGTCACATTGCCCGCATTATTCGCGAGTTGGATGATGAGAACGAGCAAGCCTACAACAACCCTGGAGTCGCCTACTCCAGCTCCAACCGGCCTCGGGAAAAAAGTAGCACCGCCGAAAGTCTCTACGACGGTCCATGTACCACATCATCTAACTCGCGAATCATGCGGGCAATATGGCCTTCCTTCTTGCAGGTAAAGCAATTACGCGTCTCTTTCTGATCAGACCGAGCCCGATCAGCTCCTCGATGGCCGGTACGTCTCTTCGACGCGCGCTTTCTTCTTGACGACCGGATGGCGGCTGGGAGATTTGCGGCGTACGACCTGCTCCTGTTGATCCATCCGGGCCAGCAGGGCCTGGAGGACGGTGGTTGTGTTGGGCGGGTTGACGCGCGCGCCTCCGTCGGCGTTGTCGTTGCTGTTTTGTTGTCGGTCGTAGGCATGTTGGTCTCGGGTGCTGGCGACGGAATCGTGCGGTGGTTGATTTGCTCCGTGTCCTGCGGAGGCTTTGGCGTTACCACGATCTCTGCGTGAGTTTTGATATCTTCAGCGACTGAGTCGTACTAATCAGACTGATGCTGGTGACTGGCGCTTCTGGCTTGGGGCTCGCGGGTGAGGACTCTAGCAGACCCGT
Organism: Claviceps pazoutovae; assembly: GCA_018360065.1. Classification (NCBI taxonomy): domain Eukaryota; kingdom Fungi; phylum Ascomycota; class Sordariomycetes; order Hypocreales; family Clavicipitaceae; genus Claviceps; species Claviceps pazoutovae. The sequence continues at coordinate 20,225 of SRPO01000384.1, forward strand.
ACTGAGAGCGGCGTTCTCGACTTCTTCGTGTTTGATCGACCGCTCGAGAGGCTGCGCTCCGATACGTTCAGATATGCGCGTGAATTCGCCGTAGTCCTTCTTTGGCATGGGCGGATGACTCTGTAACCTGGTTTTCCGTCGTGTATAGCCGACGTAAAAGAGTGCTGTTAGAAGAGGCAAACGAGCGCTCTATTGATCGCTATGAGCGAAGACCACAAGCTGGAGATGCATAGAAAGAGAGAGAAAAGGTCGAGACAACTGCGAGTCTCTGCTGGACTTTGACCGTACAGTCGTTCGCTCGTTTCTGGAGGCGGATTAAGCGGTCCCGTATTCCGTTAACGGTTGGGAGGCTCACTTGAAACTTCATGTCATAGAGGAACATCGGACCCGTGCTTGCATTGCCGACTTGGCTAAAGATCAACCCTTTTTCTTGCGCTTCATGAGGGAAAATAATTCATTGCGCGAGTGACCCAGGATAGAAATACCAACAGCTTCCTTTGCGACAAAGAGCTACATCGCACTTATCGCAACGGTAGTTTGACTGAGATTGTGGCTTATCAAGGTCGTTTGGGTTGAGAAAAGGCGATTGACAGTCCGTGCAGAAATACCTGTGAGCAAGACTATCTCCTGCGTAGTCTTTTAGATGCCTTGAGAGCTAATCAAAGAGGCTCAAGTTGCGATGTCGTTGCAGCCTGTCATTATTGTGCGGTTATCATCAATTTGTAACGAAAAAAGTTTTCTAGAGTCACGACTCACGAGACACGACAGAGAGTTCCCTTCCTTGAAGTTCCATGTGATGATGTGGAGAAGAGCTTGCGGGAACTTCGGGAAGAACCAAAATTTATGGGTCTACCGCGAACTTCAAATTCAAATTCAGGGACAGCCGCCTTTTGCGAGTATTGCTATTCGCGCGACTCTATTATTCTAATCGCGCGACTACTCCACTCATCCCCCCCATGGCCCCACTTACAATTTTCCGCTTAC
>SRPO01000385.1:0-21194 GCA_018360065.1 Claviceps pazoutovae
ATAAAGGTACAAAGCGAGATGGGATCGGCTACAGCATGATTGGCTGGGGTCGAGACGCTAGCAGGGTACCAGAAACACACTATACTATTTTGGGTATTTGCGGTGGTGATTAGGCAGTTATTGAGGTGCTCATTAAGGTCTCCCCAGAGACCAGCTTTCAAGACAAACTCTGCAGCTAGCCTCGCGGGCACCCCTGCCTTTACCCAACGCAGCGATACGGAGTAGGTATATAGTATGAGGTACATAGAGGTATGTATGTATGTACTGTCATGTGTGGCCGTCTCGTTACGTGACCGTGATACATATGAAGGCTCCTACGGAGTAAAAGTTCTGAACATGTTCGGCGCCGAAGAACGGGATTCCAGTATCCACCAAAGAAGTTGGCCGGCGCTTCTTTTATCAGGCATGTACGGAGTAACTCCATAGTGCGGTAAATACCTAGGCTAGGGCAGATGGCGGGTCGGTGCAGTGCTCCCACTCGGCAACATTCTGCTCCAGCTGTTCCACCTGTTGCAGTTGTTCCAGTCTGCTGGGCCGAGTGGTAATACATACTTGGCTCAAAGGGGTCAGACTCACGATGTGACCGCTGTCAAAGTTCCTCTCTTGGTTGGAAATCAAACAGACCTCTAAATCCCTTTGTACATCCTTTAAAGTCTGGCTGGAACTCGATCGCCTGCTTCCCCCCCTGCCTCAGTCAGTGCCTTACCCCTCCCCCGTTGCCATTCACCCTGGGTGGCCTGGCTGGACGGGGTAAAGACATCGTCCCTCTCCACCAACAGCAGAACTGTCTTCAACGTGCCTGGCCAGAGGGAACAATGCAACGCCTCAGCCAGCCTCATGACTCCGTCGGTTGCCCTTTGCCTCTTGCTCAGTAATCACTCTTTCAACAACAAGAGGTGCGCAACTGGCAGCCTCACAGCCGTTCGCCAGCTTGAGAAGGCTGTCGTAATGCAAGTTTCGGTGCCAACACGTGAACACATGGCCAGCGATTCTCCCCGGGACACTCCGCGCGTGCTGGCTGCCTTTGTACAAAAATTTCGCTTCGAAAGCGCAGTTCCTTTGCATGTGCAATGAACCCCCTCAGCCAGCCGCCTCATTCCCGCCTGAGTCCCCCGAATTCCCTCCCGCGAGTGTCCGGTTCGGTTGTGGCACGAAGGAACTCCAGAGGCATAGATGAAGACGAAGTAAAGGTGGATGAACTCAACGGCGAGGATGGTCCCAAGAAAAGGTCTAGAGGGAGGCCGAGAAAAAACACCAAGGATGAGACCGCGGCTGAGGCAAGTCACAGTCTTCCTACTGCAATTGTGTCAAGGTGCTTAGGACCCATTCTGACAATGTGATGGATGCAGCGCCGTCGAACCCAAATTCGGCTCGCTCAGCGGGCATATCGCCAACGCAAGGACACCGCCATCACGACGTTGGAAAAGCGTGTGAAGGAGCTGGAAAGAGCCAACGACGACATCAGCAGGGACTTCAATGACTTCTTTGGTATCCTTGTATCCGAGCGAGTACTGGAAAGAGCACCCCAGGCTATCCAAAGATTGTCTTCTATTGGCAAGAAGATCACCGCTACCGCTGATCGAGTGAAATATGGAACATTAAATGGCTACAGCAGCCCGTCTGATGAGGATAGCGCGGAAGTAGCCAATGCCAGTGAATCTGGCGCGCAGTATCCCCGCATGCCTGCATCGTCGGCGCAACGCATTACCCCATCATCTGCGCAGGGCACAATTCATCAAGGGGTCTCTTTCCAGGAAGCCAGATATTCTGAAACGTACGGAGACCCTATCACGGCGCCGGCTGTTGCAGCTTCTAGCTTGGCTTCGACTTCGGCTTCAACTTCGACCTCGTATTCCGCTCCCCTGATCGACGTCCCATCTCACCCAGTCAGCTATGGGATAACCACGGCCGCGGCACCGCACGGTGCTGATTTTCCAGTCTACTCGTCCATGGAATCAAGGGCTGTCGCTGATTTTGATGCAACTATGGCAAGCGCGCCTTCGCCATACCAGGCTCTACCCGCTCCGTCATCGTTCGCCGCCAATGAGCACACTTTCGGACGTCGTCTGCAGCGCCATTCAACGGAGAGGGGTTTTCGGCTTCTGACGAGCTGGAGTCCGTCACCCGAGCGGTTCGCTGCCGTATTCGGATTCTGTCTTTTGTTTGAGACGAAAGATGAAATCATAAGACGCTTCCAAAAGACATTGAACTGTAGTCCGCACGAGGACCTCTGCTTCTGGAAATATCCCTTCACCAATCTCGGCGGGGCAGGCACCTTTCTTCCGGGCCATCCTCCGATAACTACAACAAGCCCCGACAAAGCATCTGGAAACAGCGGCGCCAGCCGCAGCAGTAGTAGTATGCCGGTCGGAAATCAGGGCACGCAGTCGTATGGCAAGCCTCAGACAATGACAGGCATGTCCGTGGGCCCGTGGGGACCAGCGGTGCAAGCGACGCGGGACGAGAAAATACACTGCGGACCCGACCGAAGACTACAAATGGTGCTTGCCGGATTTGAAGGTGACTTCTTCGACTCCGACGAGGTGGAAACGCATCTTCGACGGCTCGGTATCTTCATACCGCAAAGAACTGATTTTGTACACGCCGATATCGACCTCAACGAGCTCGAGGAACACGAAAAGACAGTGCAAGTAAACAACGGCAGTGGCTTACAATCGCAACAGGTCTTATACGGACGCCCGAGTAGCGGCATGTACGCGACCAGCAGAAACAGTAGCAGAACCTCTGCGGATGGAGTTGTAGAATCGTCCTATTCAGCAGGCAACTCTTTTGTGGCAAAGTATGGCGGAATAGCCCAGGGCTCACAATCCTTTCCGGGATCAGCATCAGAGTCAGCACCACCATCAATATCAGGGAATGCAAACGGATTCGGCACAGCAGCACCAGCGCATATTTCGCCCCGTTCCGGCAACCGCGCGTGGCCACAGCCGGTCACCTGGCCGAACAAGGTGAGGGTGACTCTCGATGTAGTCGCATTACTTGCAGGTAAGCGCTCTCTTGAGCTTTCGTCTTCATTACTGCTGCAGTGCTGCAGGCCACTCTAGACCTAGCGACCACGGCTTCCATGCTTAAGAGCTAACGGTTTCACGTCAGAACTGAGCAACAAGACAGTATGCCTGGGGCGGTCTCCTGGGGTTCGCAGGAAAGACGTCAACGCCGCCGTCAAGGTCGCTGCGGGACTGATGACTAGCTCTAGGTGACATGTGTTCACCATGCCAGATCCGTCTATATTTAGCGGCCAAACTTGCGATTTGATGGATTGTCGAGCAAGTCAGCGTATCTCAGCCCAACTTTACTTGCGCTGCCGTTGTGTGGGCGTGAAGTTCGTCTCAGCATCCTGATTCACGCAAGCATCTCCTCCGTGACGCGCGAGAGCGCTTGGGGTAAAGAATGAGGTGAGAGCAGCATCTAGCGGATGAATTTTCAACAGCGTCGTACTTGAAGATATCTCGGACACGTGTTTTGTTCTCTAAGTTTCTCTCTTCTGTACTAGGCTATCTTTTCTATCTTTCTATGCCTTTTTTTTTGGCTTTTTTTTTTTTGGTTGGAGGAAGCGTGTTGTTAGTGTTAGGACTTTCAAGGGTGCATATGGCAGGCGATTTGGCATTAAGATCATGTATACGCCTGTTTGATACCTGTTGCCACGGGCGGTAACTTTGGTTATATGTATACCGTGTCTAGCATCTGAGAAGTTCTTTACCAGAGGTAGGCAATGAGGAAAGAGGTGCATGTGTGTATCGCGTAGCGTGTCAGGACTTCGAGGGCTTTGTCACTAAAGAAGTGACCAGTTCCTTTGGTGCAACAAACTTTCTTCTGTGCAAGTCCAACCTAGGTAGGTAAGTAGGTTGTTAGGTATCTTTTCGCCCCCAGTAATCCCGATTCGACAGATCCATACATGGTCCTGTCTTAGAATTTTGCCCCTGTCACAAACCCGGGTACCTAGGGGGCATCGTCCAAGTGGACGATCTCAGTTGAAACGCCAATGATCTTTGGAGCATCACCATGTTTGAGAAACACGTGAAGTTAGATTTATATGGTACGGAGTAGAATCCGACTTGGTTCTCTAAAGGAAACATGACAAAACTCAGGGGAAAGTCACGAAGAAAGCCCCAGAAACGTGCAGATACGGACCAGTACATGGCATAGTGGTGACTTTTTTTATATACTCAACTCAAGATGGTTCCAGCTACACTACCGACCGGCGACACCGTCCGATTAGCTGCGCCAGGGTCCTTCTATCTCCTCAGACCCCATGCGAAATACGGACAGTGCCTAACCCTAAGCAGTCCTGCCTTAGATATAACTCCACACACGCTCGCATATCCAGTCTAAAGTACAGTTTGAAACGCCGATACGATGCCCATACCGATTATACCTCCATCGCCGTCAAGCCGGCCGAGCCTCCCATGAGGCAGCCGTGAGATTTCTAGATCGCGCCATCCCTTCCTTTTCACCGTTGTCATCTCCGAATCGCTTTCGACGTCGACGAATTGTTTAGGCTTCGTTCGTGGCAAGCGCTCCTGGTTGGTGTGGTTATCGGCTCGAAGAGACTCGCAGTCAACAGACAAAAGATGACGTGTCGCTTTTTTTGTTGCCTTTTCTTTCCGGATGTCGTTGTATACTGGAGCAATGTATTCCCTGCTCGCAAAAAAATGGTTCATATTATAAGAAAATGTCAAAACGTTCCAATGACCGCATAATGTTGTTACAGCCCACGTCGAAATTTGTTTCATGCACACAGCCATCTGTCATCCAAGACGTCAAAGCAGTCGCACAGCCGCTTTCTTCTATCCGTTTTCGACTCGGTTTTCGTTGTCCCTTGACGCGATTCCAAATGAGAATGGTCGTTCCTGTATGCCTTGGAGGGGGGGGGGGGGGTTTCATCTCTCCTTCTCTCTTGTTTCTTCAACGTCCTCATCACAGACTAGCACCCTGCTTCATTTCAGGTGGCGCTATCGGCGCCTCCAGCTTTGTGCCCCCGGCCATCATCTTGGAGAAGCCAATGCCGACTCCCTCAATGACGGCCAGCAAAACAGCACACCCAATAGCGTTATTCCGGGCAGCCTTAAAGCCACCACGGAATGCTAATGAGCCGCCGGTGAAGAAACCAGCAATGATGGCATTGTAGGGATCTTCCTTCTTGCGCACACCCTTGACGGCGCAGTCAAAGGTTGAGAAGAGACCACCCCAGACACCGAAGTTGCCGCCTAGAACGGGCGCGCGCATCTTGACGGCCGTGATGGCTCCGATGCGGCGTTCGCCATATGGAGAGTTTCGGAAACCTTTGACGCCGTGCCAAATGGTACCGCCGATAGCCTGGAAGAGTCGGAAACGACTACAGGTTAGCCCATGCTCACGGTTGAATCGGGGAATTGGGCCCGCGGGGTTAGAGAATTAAGTCGAGCCTTGCCGCCGCATGCGAGGGCCTAGCTTTGGTGAGTTCATCGTCAAACGTACCCCCATGCAGAATGCGCCGCCAAAGTCATTGAAGATGACCCAGGGGCAGGGATCGCGTCCGTGATCCATGATGATGTTGGTCTGGGTGGGCAGAACAGTCGGCGCACACGAGGCGGCTGCTTGTGCGGATGTGACAGGCAGTCGAGAAGGAAGATCGCTCGGCTTGTTTGCTGGGCCTGAAACGACGGCTGATACTGCGCCGGTTGGTCGTGAATGGCTTCGAGGAGAAGGGTGCGTTCACACAGAATACGGAGTGCCTGAGAGGTGCGAGGACAAAGACCTTTTTTTTCTGTCCTCACTTCTCGCATTGGAATCTTCCGTCCGAGTTCCACTTAATGCTGTGTTGCGCCAATCAAGGGGCATGTCAGGCCTCGACTTGCTTAGTAATACTGTGCCGTGCTACTCGAGTATCGCTATTCGCATCTGTGGATTTGCATTACTTTGCTCTTCACAATCCTGCCAGCAGTGACCACCAAAAGTCGTCCTGTCACTTGAAGCAGCTCTCTGAGCTTCATCAATCCCTCAAAAAGGAGCGGTCCTTGAGAGCTCCTGTATTTCATCTTTGAAATCCGCGTCAGGATGTACCGCCGCCCGTGGTTCTGGTCACGAATGCATATCGTGACATCGCAGATTCGCAGCAGGTTCGCTACTCCGTACATAACTGATGTGTCTAAAGCGAAGCGAAGAATCTCAAGCGATTGGTGAAACTATTGCCTACGTGATAGTCTCGCTGTCTCAATACTTTGGTCAATAGTTGACACTATCTACTCATGAAAGAAAGTCTTGCCGTCCCAGTATTTCACGCAGTGGTTGACACTTCTCAGAGAATATTTTTCAGGCAACGCTTTGCAAAGAAGAAAGTCTCGCCATCTTAATCCTCCTGTCAATGTTTGACGCTCGTCATGGGCGACTGTTACAAACTCCCACATCCCACTATTTAGTATGTGGTGATGGACTGACAAGTATATGATAAGAGAGCCGTGCAAGGCCGATTACCGTCTTCTGCTGGCATGTTAGCAGTCCCCTCGAGAGTAGTTCGGTCCATGGACGAATCCTACACCCGCCAAGCATCAATTTTGCGACTAGATGTCTATCTACCGGCGGCGAGGGTGGCTCCGACAATGGCCGACTGTTCGTCGGGGTCCTCGCTTCCCTCTGCGGCACTGATCTCTCTAGATACATGGGCTTCGACCAAGGTCCGTGGCTCTCGAGTCTCGCCTCACTGATCTACTGGCAATGTCGTCGACTCCCATGGGTCATGATACCAGGGACTTCCATGCCCAAGGTGGTCAAAAGTCGCACGCGGATATCTCCTAATCAGGCGTATAGCCATCCACGAGTGGACTGCCCATGCCACGACTGTTCCTCATTGCGGCCCTGGCATCGAGGAAGCTTTGTCTCGTCCTGCGCATACTACTCATGTTGTCATCAAACTGTAAATACCACAGCTGGTCGATATGCTCCTGCAAGCACTCCATATGTTTGACACTCACACAAGCGTGGTGTCGATGGAGATCGTCAGGCTGTCTTCCCGGGCCCTCGGATGCCGCCATTTGCTCTGACGCTGCATCATCACGCGGGCAGCAATGTGCCTCCAGATGATCCAGAAACTCCTCCAGAATGCTCACAAAGGTGTCACTTTCAGGTGAAAGATTATCCAGCCCCGGATCCTGGTCCAGCATTTCAATCTTTCTGTCCAAGGCTCTCTTGATTGCGTCTCGTTCACGGCAGTTCCGCAAAGGGGCATTCGCGGCAACACCGCCTCCTGATGCTCCGTTGCCTGTTCCTACATCTTGACGGTCTTCAATCTGGCCTGGTGTATCCGAAATATCCGCACGCTGAGCTTCAGTCCGCCATGGAACACCCACCCCCGTGGCAGCATATTCAGGCTCCGTGGGTTCCGTGGGAGGTGTTGACGGCATGATACCGGCGTCAAAGCAGAATGCCAAATCCGGTGCGGCATGTTCCCTGGCGCGGTCTTGAAGCTCGTGCAGCTCCTCATATCGACGTCCTAGGCCTTGATAAATAATTTTTCGATGGGTAATAGAGATCTTGGTCGTCTCCCACCGAGGAGCCTGTGACACCGTCTGGCCATCCCCGACAGGATGAGGGAAAATTGTATTGGTTCTTTCTGCCATTTGGGCCGTGGCGCGCTTTCGTTTCCGGGCGAAGCGTATGATTTTCGTATGGTTCTCCCCGTCTGAAAGCTAGTAGATCAGCTTGGGCGAAGATCAGTCGATTTTGATTGACGACTGGCTTTCGTGCTGGTATGACAGCTAGCTAAGGTAATGTCTTGTTGAGTATGTAGGGGATTCTGGGTTCCAGAGGAGGTCCACGAAGGATACGCCCAGGTTTTTATAGACGGGACTAAGTAGCATTTGCAGATTGCGAGTCTATTGCGAGAAGAACGTCGGCACGAACGGGCCTCTGCACGCAAGGAAGGTCTCGTCGCGGTGAATCTAATTCGAACGCGATTCGAACACATCAGGCGTCTGATGCGTTGTTCGCCAAAACAGCACAGGTGTATTTGGGTGGCATTACACACGCCAGACGGCTCGGTACTAGGAGAGGTGAACGTTCTCATGGCGTAGGCCGCGTGCGCATGCATTTTGCACTGATCCTGGTCGATCGACTAGGTCTACTCTATCAAGTCTCTCGTTGCGTTTGAAATGAATGAATGTTCAGTTCATGTCCTGGTTTCCGGCCAGAGTTGTTCTTCCCAGTCGACATCGCGTTCACGTCGGCCCTCCGGCCAATGTATCCTCGTCGTTCGCCCTAATTTCTGAAGTTTCAATGGCCCCAGAAATTTGGTGTGTCTTCTCTCGCGCAAAATCCCTCGTCTGTTCTCTGCCATCTTCTGATTCCCGTGATGAAATTCGGTTGATGTGCAGAGGCCGGTGGCACTTCTGGGCGATCGAAGTCAGCTCCGCTGCCACGCGGAACAGTGTCGACGTTTGAATGAACATGCCAAAGCGATACATAGCATGATTCTGGGCGTGGGGAATATATTCTGGCCACAAATGTTGGGTCATCATCAACCGACGTCAGCCTCCAGATTCAGCCATTACTGAACTGAGCTGTTCACTTACTACCTACTACCTAGTCGTCGGCAGCAGAGAGCGCGACAGACACGCAGGAAAACGCACACAAAGAGAGAGTAAGAGAGCAATAATCCAGTTTCATCATCAAATGCAGCGTGGTGTATATATACAAAATGCACGCTAAATCTTCTGGCAATGTCCTATCCCAAGTCCACCTTTTTAATATCAAGGAACTGTTCATCATACGAACCGGCGATATCCTTTAATAAGCAAAATACCCAAATCATGTAATGCCGTTTTTGGCCCTCCCAATAACACTTAACACCATGCAGAAAATGCAATTAAAGAAACAAAAAAAGGCTCCCACTTATTTAAAGTGAGGCGTATTTAGCAAAATCCCCATCAAACACCCACCAATCAAGCCAGCAATAGGAATGGTCATGAACCACGAAAAGACCAAGAGGCCGACTCGTTGCCAGTTGACAGCGCGGAACGTCCCATTGCAGAGACCGACGCCGACGGTAGCGCCCGTGATGCACATGGATGTGGACACGGGGAGGGAATACTGCGAGAAGACGAGGACCGTGATGGCGGCGCCCATTTCCATGGAGGAGCCACGACTAGGGGAGTGGTATGTGATTTTGTTGCCCATGACTATATGGTGAGAGTTAGCGAATATGATCTCTCTTTTTTTTTTTTTGTTGAAGAAACTGTGTACTTTGAAGTCACAGAGCTGGATGCAGAGTGAGGGAGGCAACGCAACGCAACTTACCCTTCATGATGTTGTACCCGTAGGTGATGAAACCGATGCAGATCGTCAGCGCAATGACGGCAATCTGCCACAGCTCAACAGGAGAGTTTGACGTCAAAGCCTTGCCGGTAGACCAAGCAGAGTACATGGCAGCCCAGACGCCGACAGCGTTACCGACATCATTGGCACCGTGTGCAAAAGAAGCCGTGCAGGCGGTGATGATCTGCACGAAAGAGTAGAGGTACTCGACCTCGTTGGGGTACTTCTTGGCCACATCGTACACGCGCTGCATACGGCGGCCGTCGGGCGTGCCTTCGATACCGACCTGCGCGCTGTGGATGTCATAGTTCATACCGTAGAGGAGGGCAACGACGACCATGGCAGGAAGTCTTTTGCAAACAATGACGACGTTGTGCTTCTCGTAGATGGAGCCGGCGCCCATGGGGTTAGCGTGAAGAGTGCGCATAGCCCAAGCCAGAGGACCATTGCCACGTCGGAGCTTGGCGTGGTGGCGCTGGCGGGCCTCGAAGACGAGTCTCTTGTAGCCGTCCTGGTGGCATTCGGCAAGAATGAGCTTCTGGTTGTTGTTGCTGTCGGTCTCTGGAATCACTTGGCCAGGCTTGCCAGTCTTCTCGAGGTTCTTGGGATCAAAAACTCCGTCATCATCGTTGCGGGTCTCGCTCTCGCTGGGGTCGTCTTCGTGCTGGACGACGGCGTAGTTGGGCACCTTGGCATTGACAGCGTCCGCGGGGGCCTGGCGCTTGAAGAGGAGGGGACCGAGGACAATATCCTTCCAGGTGACGGTGTAATCCTTCTTCAGCACCTTGGCATGAACGTAGGGCACGAAGAACAAGGCCGACAGAACAAACAAGCCGAAGCCCACGCCGAGGGTGACGGTAACAATGAACCAGGCAGGTTTTTTATCGAGACCCAGACGAGGTGAGCCCTTGTACACGACTGACAAGGTACATACAACGCCGGCGATGAGGAAGAAGAAGGGGGACGTCCATACAGCCCAGCGGATGGGGTTTTTGCGAACATGGACTACCGTCTTGATGAGCATGAAGATGATGGCTCCAAATACAGCAGAAATGGCAGGGGCCATTCCCAGCCCAGCAAAGATGGCTCCGAGACCCTTGCCGTTGTTCCATCCCCATTGAACGCCGCTGGCACCAACAGTGGCGACGCCCACGCCGGCAATGGAGGAGATAAGCGAGTATGTGGACGACACGTGGGCAGAGTGGCGAGTGCACCATTGCACCCAGAGCGAGGCACCGGCAGCCGCACACGTAAAGGCCAGGAGCTGGACACCGGGGTTGTCCTTGAAGGCCGCGAGTGGGATGATTCCGTTCTTGATGGTGGAAGCTGTTCGAGCGCCCACGGTCAGGGCACCGAGCAGCTCGAAAACCAAACAAAGGACCATGGCTTGTCTGTAGGTGATTGACCGTGACGAGACACTGGTAGCCCACGCATTTGCAACATCATCTGCCAGGGAAGAGGTGTGATTAGCAACCTGGTTGATTCTACTCCAAGTGGTTCTTGTTGCACGTCGAGCAGCAGAGACAAATCAGAGCTCCTCTTTCGATGTGCATGTTGTATTGTATTCATTTGACTTACTGGCTCCATTGTTAAACGCCTCGAGAAGCGCAAAAAAGGTGCCAATGACAAACACGTAAGTATATTCGGTCATGACCATCTTGGGCAGGCGGTTGTCGTGTGCGTCGACAACGAACGTTCAAAGCCGTGATGGAAAGGTCCCTGCCGTGATGAAGAGGGGAAGAGAAGGAAAAGGGATAGAGAAGATCCGTTCACGTCAAAGAACATAAAATTAGACCACCTGTTTGTGGAAAGGCTCCAAGTGTACAGATATATAACACAACGTGAGCATGCTGAGCCGGAAATTGTTGGATCCTCGGAAACCACGGTCCAACAGCGCAGCGTTGGTGGCCTAATATTGCAAAAGGAAAACGCCAAGTTCAAGTAAGGGCCACGTTTTGGGCTTGATTGGCTCCCAGACGGCCCGGCCGACAGCCATCTATGACTTGCGACGGGAGGAACAAGAAGAAGATGGACATTATCGCACACGACACCTGATCTCGCATGGGGTTAATGGCCCAAATTGGCAAGTTGGCGTAGAGGATCTTGGTCAAAGACTCAAGGCTGAAGGGTCTTTGTGGGGGTTGCGGGTGGAGGAGGATGAGCCATGGCACATGTCGACATAAGCTGCAGCCAATCACAGCGCGTTGTATAACCACGTGTGGCCATTTCAGGCAAGTTGGGGACCAAACCTCAGAACCCCGAGAGCCTCGACTTTCTCAACTGCCTCGACATCACTCGATAATCGACTCCGCTTCCAGAAAAGGGCCCGGCGATCCGGCGAGCTACTGGCCGGTGGCTATTGTGCCCGGTCCCATCTCTGTACATACCTACGGAGTACCATTACTATTAACGATTAGGCACCATGTCTGTGAGGAGCGCTGAGGAACGCGACGGGGACGTTTCTCAAGCGGCGAGCAGCCCACGTGCGATGGCCTGATGGGAACCGGCCCAATAGCTTGAAGCCTCGGGGCGTTTGCGTTGATACGTTACCTCTTGTCATTTGCTTTTTTTTTGTCTTGTTCTTTCTTCGCCATTTCTCAACAATCAGTTGTCGTGGGACTCGTGGCACATCCATTGTTCTTGGTAAGACACTGCCCCTGTCCCCCGCATTTTACAGCTTTCACAGGCGAAAATGGCAACTGAGACATTGGGCTCCTCCATACGGAGTACGTAGATAGAAAGACGTTCTTCAGAACCCGAACTTGAATACATACGCACTCGTCTTTAAGGCTGTTACTGCAGGACTGCCTCAACTTTCAAGACAGGTTTTCAAGACCAACGCTTATCGCATTCAGCCTGTTCGATTCAGTCCGCCCTGGTCCTGTCAATGGCCTCATTCCAGGTCACGTGGCTACAAGCACGCGACTTGCGAATTAAAGTGTGGAAGTACGGAGTAGGTAGATGCATGTCTCATCGTTAGCCGCACACACTTCCTCGTTTCCCCGAAAATCGCTACATATGTAATTGCCACAAAAACTCCGACGCATCCTTGCCCATCTACACTACACAATGCACATCCACACGAGCGACACTACGCATCGCATTCCAATCGCCAGCCAACGAGACCGCGGAGCCGGACAGATGGCAAATCGTCTTGTCGACATGTATCGATTCAATTTCCATACCAGGGAGCGGGCACCCCCTGTCATGCAGACTTTTGAAAACGTTATTGCCGTGGCGGTTTACTCCATAGAGCGCTTCCATTCTGTGCGTAAAAGTAGATGTCCACAGGAGGCAGGTACATAAATAGGTACATACTCTCTGTGCTGAATGCGTCCATTGCTCCGTCGCTATGGATTGGCGCAACACATCACAAACAGTCAGCGGCTGTTGTCTCAGCTTTGCTCCTTTTTCAGCGACCTTTCGCGACTACCATTCCCGCAACTACCTTTTCAGCTTTCTTTTCTTCAGCTTCAGCTTCAGCTCTCCTCTCTCAGCTACAATTCTACAATTTCGCCATCGGAACTTGTCCAAACTTTGTATGTACATACCACGTATCCATGTACTTCGTACATAGTTATGTACATGCTGTCTATTTCCCGACCGGACGGAGCCTTTTGCGACGGCCCGGTCTATAACACCATCTATATCGCCCAGATCCAACTACATTAGGTATTGCCGATAATTCGCCAGTGACCACCCTCTCTTTCATTCATTAATTCATTCATCCACCCATCCATCCATCTTCACTACGCCTGCTCTACATCCCTCTCCCCACCCCGTTCATGCTTCCCCTCCACATGCGTCTCCAGCTGACCCAGCTGCTGCTGCTGCGGCGGCGGCGTCGTCTTGTCCACCACAACCCCATTATCCGCCTCCCACTCCAATCTCTCCCTAACCATATCCCTCTTGCACCACCACACCGTAATGGCGCCCCAGATCCCCCACCATATAAAGGGCACGGCCCAGCAGACCCCGTAGGCGGCCGTGGCGGGCACGTCCGGGTGGACGGCCACGACGGTCAATCCCGCAGCCAGCACCAGCGACGGAACGGACCAGAAGAGGGATTGTTTGTAGATCATTTGTCGGAAGCGCGGGGAGGCTTGATATCGAGCGGCGAAAGCTTCGCGGTAGGGACGGCCGGCTTTGGCGTTGACGGCGACTACGTCTTCGATGAAGTAGTATACAGCTGGAAAGACCTAAAAATAGTGCATTATTAGCCACTGGTCCTAAACACGCGGGTGACGCCGTGACAGAATGTAGGATTCTTGAAGGGGGCAGAGCTCTTCCACAGCCACAGACTGCAAGCAACAAACAAGACACGCTACACAGACACACGTAGGCGCCTAAGGGAAAGTGTAATGAAATACACCATAGACGCCCAATAAGAAGGTGGTAAAAAGCAGAAAACAACAAAAAAGGAAGGAAATAGACGAAAACTTACCTCCTCCCCCTTCGCCGTCGAACTAATCCGAAACGGCGCCTTCCACCCCATAACCGTATACAGCATCATCACAGTCATTGTCCCCCCCAAACAATACAAAATCGCCGGCGCAGGCATACACAGCACCCTCAACCACACCTGATGCGGCGCACTCCCCACCACAAACAAGGCCGTCACAACCGTAATAGTCAGCACGCTCGCCCAGGTCAGCATATCAAAACACCACCTCGACTCCGTCCCCAGCGGCCGATAGAAGCGCTCCTTCTTCATCAGACGAAACGTACGGATCGCGAATTCTAAATACGTCGGCCCGCCCCATATCGTGGTCACGACGGCGAATATGATCCAGCCCGGCACGCCGCCTGCGTAGTGCATCCCGTAGTACAGCGCAATGGGCACCGCTGAGGCATCCACGAAGACTAAAAAGGCAAATAGGAAGAGACGCCAGCGCCGGTTG
Source organism: Claviceps pazoutovae (assembly GCA_018360065.1). Lineage (NCBI taxonomy): Eukaryota > Fungi > Ascomycota > Sordariomycetes > Hypocreales > Clavicipitaceae > Claviceps > Claviceps pazoutovae. The sequence goes on from SRPO01000385.1 coordinate 14,211, forward strand.
CCGTGGTGCCATGTAAAGGGTAATTGCGGGAGCAGATGCGGATTCTCGTCGTAGTATTCGCGCAGGGTCCGGCCGCGGCGTCTGTACTCGGAGCGGGTGGCGGCACGGGAGTCGTAGTACGCGGGGGCTTGGGGACGGAGAGCGTACGAGAGGCTCCGTCGGGAGGACGGGTCATGGACGCTGGTTGGTGAGGTTGGTGAGGTTGGTGAGGTGGGTGAGGTGGGAGATTCGGGAGCATCGCGAGAGGTCGTTTGTAGGGATTTGGGGGGCCGCGGGATGGACGCGAACTTTGTGGTTTGTGATTGCGAGGATGAGGCGGACGCGTCGGCGTAGGGAGACTGGAGCTGGAGTTTGCTTCGACTTGGGGGCTTGGGCGAGCTGTCGTGATGATCTGCATGGCCGCTGTTTGATGACGGGACCAAGTCCAATGCCTTTGGCCGGCCGTCTATCGAGCGACTACCTCTCGAGACTTGAGGCATTGTTCGCCTTGGATAGCAGCCAGAAACGGAGGACGAATTTTGAGAGGCCAAGGCTTGTCTGCTTTATTGTATATCGTTTCTGTTGGTGATGTTATTCTCCTCCTCGACGTTGTTTCTGTGTGTGTCGAAATTCGAGATGGACTGAAAAAGGTGCCCTGACTAGCGTAATCCTGCTAGGTAAACGGGGGAGCCCGAACTTGCAATGCGAAAGCAAATCAAATGATTACAACAATCGTCGCCTCTTTGATAGTGAAGCTCTCGACAAGAGAGCATCTGTAAGATGATTTAAATCCGGAGAGTGTTCAAAAACGAGCAAGCAGAGCAGAAGGCAGAGCCGAGCCGCGCGTGGAGCAATACGAATCCTGGCAGGACAAAGTCGATCTAACACCAAAGTCCGTCCTCCGTCCGTTCAAACCACACGGAATGGCGAGTTTGCGAGTACGTCATTCATGCAGCCAAGCCCTGTCTAACCGGTCTAACTTGTTTAACCCCTGTCTGGCGCTACCCGTCAGCGACGTATCATTGGCCAATCATGGCCCACCCCACTGGCTCACTCGGGCGCGGAATCGATGAGCCGTCCGGCATTCATAAATAACGTGAAGAACGAGACACGGTATATTAAAAGGTCTGGGGTTTCGCTCCATGTCCACGAGCCACGAGGCTGCTCAATGCCGAGCAAGCAGGGGAGTGAAGCCGCTGCTCTTAATCTCGTTGAGCTTTTCCGTCGTCGTCAAGCACAGCAGACATTATGTTACGGTAATACCTACCACACGCCGCCAAATCGTCCCCCATCTCGTAATAATCCCGTCATGCGAAGCGCGATCACAGATACTCCGTATACATACCAATATTAGGTTCCGCCTTGTAAATCGCGCACCTGCAGAATAAGAATCAAAACCACGCGGCACTGATAAAGGACGCTCCTCAGCAGGATACAGAGACGGGTATCATGATTATGTATCGACATAGTACACCCACTCCAAATGCTCCGTCACGACAGACTGTATCGTACAAACGCGCCCATGGTTCTATCTATGTGTCTCCTAGGAGTAGGAGACAGAATGATCGACGTGATGGCCACCTTCGATGCAGGACACACAATAGAAGAACGGGCGACGGAATAGTAACAAAAGAAAGGGGGGGGTATTTTGAGTCCTCCGACATTCCTCCACATCCGAGACGTCTTCGCGGAGCCAACCCGATTCAATTCAGAAAGTACGGGTCTCATCCTTCTCTTGTTCACCCTGGTCGACGTCCATCGGTGATGGAGTTAAGCATCCTGATGGCCACAAGTCGTTAGAATTATCACCATGTAGTCAACGAAGATGTTGTAAAGCATTTTCTACTCACAGCAAATTGCGGTCCCTCATCTCCCTATCGAGGACATCGATTTGCTGCGCCAGAACCCGCGCTCTAGTTATCTAGATAAGGGACGAGAAAGCGTTAGCCATTGTGCATCTTGAAAAAGAGAGATTTACACCCAAATGAAAGAACAAGTTCGAGGGTACGGTCGCATTAACAAAGGGGCTCGCGCACCGAGGCCAATGCTGATGAAGAATGATCTGCATCATCTTCATCCTTGTCGCTGTTGTCATCCTCACCTTCAGCTACATGGTCGTCCTCCCCAGCTTCGTTATTGCCGGCAAATCTGCTGGCTGAAAGACCTTTGTTCTTCCCAGCGATTGCCTAGAATACTTGTATTAGCATTCCTGGACAAAGAAAGCACCAGTGTTGCATCATCTTTCTCTTACCTTGGCTTCCGCAAGCTCCGCCTCCTTGACCTTGAGCTGAGCTTCTAGCTCTCCCACCTTTCTGTCGTTATCCTGAGCGAGATGTGTCGTCTGCTCAAGCTTGAACTCGAGCTCTTTGGCCTTGATATTAGCTTCCTCAACTAAAGTTGTCATGCTGTCATTGAGATCCTTGTAATCGGCCATGGCCGTCTTGTACTTTGCGTGAGATTCAGCCTTGTGAGCCTCGAGTTCTTTCTTGGCGAGGTCAAGATCAATCTTCATCGTGGCCAGGGTGTCCTGCGTTGCCGCAAGCTGCGCCTTGTGCGACTCCACCTCATCCTCCTTGGCTCTCAGGGTTTCTTCACCAGCAGCGTGGAAGTTTGCTTGTGTCTGCTGCAAGGCCGCGAGCTCCTTCCTGAGCGCATCAGCTTCTGATGTGTCTGGTCTTGCACTCGCGGCGGCATCCAGTTCAGCCAATGCAGTCATGCGGTCCATCTTCTCTTGAGCAAGTTGGTGACCCATATCGTCAACTTCTGCCTGAGCCTTGGCCAGAGCTTCCCGGGCAGCCCGGACAGCAGCCTCCAAATCAGCGTTGACAGCTCTCTGTTCGGTAAGCCTGTCTTCCAAAGAGGAAGACGTGTTCTTGTACTCGGAAATGGTATCTTCAATCGACTTGGAGTGTGCGGCAGTGAGTTCTTCCAAGTCTCTGCGCGCCTGAATACCGTCAGCCTTCATCCTGTCCATCGCATTGGTGTTCATCGCGATGAGCTTCTCCATCTCGTCAATGTGTTTGCCCTCGAGATCATTCTTGGCGGTTTCAACAGCAACCTCGCTGTCAGCTTGCGCTTTTTGAAGCTGTTCCCGGACTGCTTCGAGCTCCGCGCGAACTTTGGCAACCTCGTCAGCATGAGCATCAGTACCGGCAATTCCCACTGCGGAGAGAGCTTCACCATGGGCAGCCTGCATCTTGCCAAGTTCCTCGGCATGTTCTGACTTGAGGGCTTCCAGCACAGCATGATGAGACGCCCCGAGAGCTTCCAATTCTTTGGAAAGAACGCTCTCGCTTTCCTTCTTTATCACAGCGAGTTCTTCAGCATGTTGAGCCTTGATATCGTCGAGCAACCTTTCATTGGCAACCTTGTCGGCTGACGCACCCGTTTTGGCAGACTCAAGCTCCTCGGCATGGCTAGCTCGAAGCGCATCGAGATTCTTATGGTGTTCTGCCTCCAAGGACTTGAGAGTCTCGACAGCTGATGCGAGCTCGGCGTTGACGGCAGCAAGAGCCTCAGCATGAGCCCGGGATGCTTCTTCAGACGTTGCCTTGAGCTCGGTGTGCTGGCCCTCTAGCTCCTCAAACTTGCGCTTGAAGAAGGCATCACCACGAAGGCTCTCGATTTCGTTCTCGTAGTCCTGCGAAAGGTTCTTCATGCGCTCATCGTGCATAGCCTTGAGCTTCAAGATCTCTTCATCCCTGTCCGCCAGAGCACTTTGAGATTCCGTGGCCTTGATCAGCAGGGTCGACATGTCTTCCTTGGTCGCGGCAAGCTCCTTTTCCCTCGCGGCTAGGCTGCTGTGGAGCTCTGACAATTGGGTGCCGGTGCTCTCTGCAGACTTGCCAGCCACGTCGTTCGTGGCTCTGAGTTCGGCGATCTCGCTCTCCAGAGCCGCGATCTTGGTCAGGAACGCCTGCTGATCAGACCGTGCCTTGTCGCTGCTAGTGGCTTCCAGGGTAGCCTGAGATGCGGTGAGCTCGTCAATCTTGCTTTTCAATTCGGCTACAGTGGATGCGTGGTTGTCCTTAAGTTCGCGGATGACGGCTTCATGGGATTGTCCATCTGACTGGTCCTTGTCGGAGTCAGCCTTGAGCTTGGCCTCAAGCTCAGCAACTGTAGACTTGTGCTCCTCGGTCAGAGACGTCTGTAGCTCAGCCAGCTTTGCAGCATGATCGGCCATAGCTGACTGCAGCGCCGCTTCACCGGCTTTGACCTTTTCCTCGCTCTCCAGCTGAACACGTTCGAGGGATTGTCGCAAGACCTCGATTTCTGACTGGGTAGAGGCCCTGGAGTCTTCGGCAGAAGCGAGATTGGATTTGTGCTGATCTAGCTCAGCTTCAGCGGATTGAAGTTTTGCAATGACGTCGGACAGCCGGCTCTCCAGGTTCGCAAGAGCGGACTCGTGCTCAGCCTTCAGGTTGGCGATGGCTTCGTCAGCACTGCTGGCCTGCGCGGACTGAACTTCGGCGTCGGTGGCTGCTGCGGCAGGGACATTGGCAAGCTGTTCGCGCAGCTCAGCTACAACGGCTTCGGAAGCCTGGATCTGAGACTTGAGCGTTTCGATCTGCGAATCTCCATCGGCTAGCTTTGTCTTCAGCTCCTCGATTTCCTTGGCGCCGTTGGATGCGTCAGATCTGGTAGTAGCTGGTCGGCTGGCCAAACCAGACATTGAAAGACGCTTCGAAGCCGTGGTGGAAGTTGTAGGAGTACGAGTCGCCGTGCTGGCAGGCCGAGTAGAGGCTGGCGTTCCACTCATGGATGCCCTTGAGCCAAGAGTTGAGGTCCTGGCACCGGTGGTGCTGCTCGCCGCCGAGGCTAGCTTACGAGCGGCACCAGCGGTGCCGACAGTCCCGGCCGTCGTTCTCTTGTCAGCCATTCTACTGGGGCTGGACATGAGAGTACTCGTCCTCCGAGCAGCGCTGGAGGTCAACCCGGGTTTGCGTTCATCCTCACTGGCGCTCACGCTGGGACGGCTGCGATGAGTCGATGTCGTGGATGATGCGGTAGTCGGGCGTCTCGTTGCAGGTGTTGCGGTCGAGGTCGGACGGGTAGGGGGCTTGCCCAGGCTTCCCGTGGGGCGAGTTCCAGCACCAGCGGCAGCGGAGGTTCTCGATGCTGCGGGTGTTCCAGCCGTACCGGCTCGTCGAGCAGTGGCCGCAGGCGCAGCGACGCTGGTACGCTTGGTCTCCGGCGAAGTCGACGCAACACTGGCCTGGGTGGGCGACTCGGGAGAGACTGGAGTCGATTCCTTGGAGGAACGGGCGACATCGGAGCCCTGCGACACTTCGACGGTGTCTTTGTCCGCCATGATGGATGCTCAACGAAGTGGATTGACTGTTTCAATATCGTGCAGATAACGGAAGAGAAGTCTAAGGGGAGAACCCCACGAGTTAGCGGTCAATCGATCGAGTGCTTTCTTACACCGGCAGCCGTCAATGGGATACGTCAGGTGCATCCTCTCCCAGTCCACAAGGCAACAATGAACACGTCTGTGCGGTTCGGGCCAGTCTATGGTTCCCGGTCGCGACATGGAATGCAGGAATGGAGGCGTTTCTCACCTTGTTTCTCGTTTCAAGTCCCACGAGGCAGGTTACACGAGGTCGACCGTCAAGCTCAATGTCTTACAGGGAACGGATTCTTTAGGCAGGCGGTGCGGCTGCGGGTTGTGCAGGAAGCTCTCCTGAATCCTGACCAAACGACAAGACGTTGTGCTTGAAAGAGTCGCTGGGAAACGGACACAGCCAGCGAATGACAGCAAAGCCAAGCAAGTTGCCTGCAATCAGAAGCTGCACGGAGCTGCACACATACGGAGCCGCAGAATAAAGAGGGAACGCACCCGAGCTGGCGAGGCAAGAGACGCGGTAGTCGCTGGATGTGGAGAGGGCGATTGAAGCGATGCGAAGGAGAAAGGAGAGGGGAGCTGCCGTGAAGTGGCAGAAATGCCAGAAAATGATTCAGGGGTCGCTGCGGTCAATTGACTTTCCACGTTGCACGGGGCATGAATCAGACTGAGCTGTGGGGTGAGGGGACACAAGTGGGGCGAATGGGCCAATCTCGGGCCAGCCACCCGACATGCAGAGGCACGCGCCCTGACAGGACATTGTCCATTTCCCCTCACATCCCCGCATCACCGTCCAGATTCCAGAGCCCGGCATCGCCAAGCTGCCCATGCATGGCAGTGGCTCCAAAATGCCATCATCAGACGAAGCATATATGTGCATACATACCTAACTCACTCCGTACAGCCCCAGGGACGACATGTCCCCTTCCCTCTTCTTGACTTGTTTCCTGTTGTGCCATGTTCCCACGGTCGGCACTCGCCCTGGCCAGGTAGTAAGCGGTGTGGCGCCGTACCGCAGAGTGGAGTCGCGAAAAAACCCTATCAGCCAACCAGACGAACCAGACGACTCTACCGGAAATGAGGCATCGAACGATGTCTACGAATAGGTTTCACACGATAGCTGCTCAAACGTGTTGCACGAAATATGTGTGATACAAGTCCCAAGGATTCGTTGCAACTTGCGGCAAACTTTTTCGAGTCTGTTCATTCGTCTCTATTGTCGGATCACGGCACAGATAGGGTCGTTGAATCGTTGTTCTCGCCCTACCTATTGTTATCGCAGGGTCCTCTTTAGGAAGAGGGGAAGGACAATTACATTAGTTAGGAGAAGGACGATTAAAGTCTCCCCCTTGTTTCGTCGTTCATGTCTCAGAAGCTACAAATGACTACATACCTACGTATGTACCCCGCGGCAGAAGTCTCCACGACGCGTGTGAGAGAATAACTGGCTGTTAGGACCGCATGACGCGCCTGTCATGCTAAAAGAGCCGGGGACATGGAAAAAAGAGGAAAACTATTCGCCGAGAGTTTTCGCAACAGAAGTACATACCACGGTTGGAAGAAGAGCCACTAAAATGCAGTGACGCGAAGCTGTGCCAGTGCGCGCCAAAAATAGGCAAAACTGAAGGGGGGTCTGCGACGCAAGTCACGTGGTCTTATGT
>SRPO01000386.1:0-21112 GCA_018360065.1 Claviceps pazoutovae
AAGCACATATTTTCCACCTTCTCACTCCTCGAGTGACCTAGCTCTTTAGTCAAATATACACCACCATTATGCCCCCCAAATTGCTCAAGAGTATGTATGTATGTATGTATGTATGTATGTACATGTGTCGAGGTTGACGAAGAGAGCGATGAAGTATGTATGTCTCAAGGGAAAGTGAATGCTAGGCTTATTTCTTTGATACGAAAGATTCCGAAACGACTCGAATTTCCTTCTTTGGAAGGTTGATTAGGAAAACGCGCAGCGGAGGCGCACATTTCGTGTTTGCCTCTTCATTCCGCGACAGTTTTCCGGGCTTGTGCGAAAATGCTGAGAACTCTTAATGAGAACTCTTAAATATGTGCGTTGTGGATACATGCAAACACACACAGATGAATGTGTGCGAAATACTGAGAACGTGAGTTCGCAGGTCACGCATGGTCTGGTGATTATTTTCGCACCCCAGCCGGCAAAAGTGTTGTGCAAGACGAAGTCCTAGACTCCTCCTGCATGATGATGCGCCTGCATGAAGCTGCTTGGCAGAGCATTCAGGGACGGTCGCCCTTTTGTGATAGATATATATTCCTATGTAACAGTTCTCTCAGCAAGCGCATTTGACTAAGCAACCTTGATCGGATGCCATCCTCCGGGTAGTCTAGTTGGTTTATGGCGTCTGACTGTAATGGAACAGCTCAATCAGAATGTCGCGTGTTCGAATCACGCCCTGGAGATGTTTTTTTGAGTTTCTCAACAACGACTCAATTTTTTTGGTGGTGCGTGCCTGTAATGTATGTACACTTACAATCGATCTTCCTTTTTGGTCTGGATGGACTCTGACTGGTTTTTAACTTTTGATTTTTATTGGAGGTTGCGCGCCCTGCGTGGCTTAACAAGGCGTGCGAATTGACGCATAGCATGAAACTTGCCCATTGGCAACAGCAAGCAAAGATACGAAGCGGAAGCACCAAAATCTTACGTTCATGGTCTTATTCGGATTCCCCGAGTCTTTGTCTCCATCACTCGAGCGCCATAGCAGCAAGTCCCCCCAGGAAGCTACGGCACACACTCATGTATATGTGCATGTGTATGTACGTATCTCCGTATATACCACTCTCTTACCTATCCTAGCAATCATCTCAGGCACGCGCTTCAGGCACGAGCGGACAAAGAAGCTCAAAAAATACTTCTGCCAGCGCATTCAAGAGGCCTTCTTCCAGATCTCCGCTCAACAAGCTTTTGAAGACCGGCTCAACTGCCAACCTAATAGCCATTTCGGTCATCTGGTCAGCCGTGAACACGGCTAGGAGACCGCCGAAATCCTGCCACGTAGCGGCGAGGCGAGCTCCGGGGGCAATGACGGAGCAGAACTGCTCGATTTTTAGGATTCCTGTTAACATATATCCAGTTAGCTGACTGGTTGACACATGAACCAAGATAAGGCTTCCGGGTTGGGGGGGAGGAGAGGGGACGTATTGACTTGCCGCAGTCTTGAATTTTTCCTGCGCACACGGGTTTCAGTCAGCGATGAAGAAAGTCAAAGAAAAGCAGAGGAGGAGAAAAGAAAAAGATGTCCCTCGTACTGCTAAATGCGAATGCCTGAAGCATCGCCAGCTGCTGATTTCCGCGATGGTTCAAACTTTCGATACACGCCCAGGGATCGAAACCCGGAGGACGACTCTTCAACAGGCTGTTGCCCGCGGCCCAATACATCAAATGATTCAGACTGCCCGGCTTCACGACTCGCCAAGCTAAGTTACGCGTAACGCATGTTAGCTATTGTGAAGGAGAAACAGGAGATGCGAGGTGGTCAGAGGATGGGGTCGAGTCACGGAGGACGGACGTACCTCGTGCAACAATGTCTTCCGGCGCATCCAACACAGACGTGTGCAAGTTCACAGGACGTTGACTCTCTTTACGATACTCCATGTCCTCTGAGAGCCTGCGGCGCTTGAGATATAGCCACAACCGACGCCGGGGGAGCATCAAGTACTGCTGAATGAGATATTCGCGGTTTCTGTGTCGTAACTGCTCGTCGACGCCGCGGGACCACACATCGATTTTGATACGCAGTTTGAGCATGCGCGCCGACTGGATCAAGTCCTCTTGCAGGGTCTCTTTTGAGCCCCCTGATTGAGGCGTCAGTAACAATCGAGAAAACAGATTTGAGAAGAAGAAGAAGAAGAAGAAGAAGAAGAAGAAGAAGAAGAAGAAGAAGAAGAAGAAGAAGAAGAAGAAGAAGAAGAAGAGCTGATGAAGCAGAAATCGAGTGTCTTACCTAAAATCTGATATACCTGCATAAAAGGCGAAGCGTCATCACTATCCGGAACGGGTCCCAAAAGAGAAGGCAGATCCTGTCGCAACGCCTCAAGCAAAGACCGTCTCTCATCCGCTTGCGTGGAGACCGTCGGCAGGACATCTTCCTGAAAGAACCGCTTCTCCGAGCCAAGCTGGGTGAGCAGTCCTCCGAATTTCCTCAAGCACGCGCGTTGTTGCTGAAGGTCTGAAGGTGCAGCAGAAGCAGCAGTGGTAGTGCTGGCGACGTTTTTGGGAAAGTATTCGCAGTCATCCATGTACCACTCGAGGGAGCGCCGGAATGCGGTCTCGGTATGAAACACCAGGCTGTTGCACGAGCTCGCATTGCCCAAGAAGACGCCGTTGATGCGGTCGACATGTGCATTCTCAAGGGGGAAAAATTGGAAGAAGAAGGAGTGGCCTCGTGATGGCGCGCCAGCCGCTCCTGGAATGGCCCGAAGCACATTGTCTACGACCTCGGAGTAGTTGTTGCTGGCTTTGGAGACGGGCAGATCAGCAAGCAGCGTCTCGGAGAGAGGCCCAAGCATTGCCTCCTGATAGGACTGCAACAGTTCACGAGTTTTTTTGACATCCGCGTCTGCGCCATCTTCTTGCGGGCATGGAAACAGGGCACTGCGAAGTACGATGAGAAGCCGAGGCGAGATGGGACCGAACTCGTGGAGGCTCGTCCACTTCTGAATAGCGCGCTTGCCGGAAGTTGCGTCCATGGGGGCCTCATGCGGGCCTTCGGCAATGCTATAGCAGTTGTCTGAGAGTATGAACTCGGCATCGCGGGCGGATGGGGTGCAGAGGGTCATGTAGGACGACTGGCAGTGCGTTATGGCCCAGTACGCGTCGGTGGGATACATGCGAGTTGGGAGCTGATGGATCCAATCCATCTCCGCATCCATCTTGACGTCAATGAGCTTTTCGAGATTGTCCATCCAAACGTCAATGGGTCTCGAGAAGCTCTTCTCCCTCATGTACATTGCCAGCTGCTCCTTGTCTTCGGCGTTGTACGTTTCCATTGTCTCGTGGCAATAGCGGCCAAAGCTGGTCGGGCCCCGATATTTCATGACGAACAAGAATTTCCGAACCTGGTTCCTCTCTTCTCGCGTGAGCCATAGGCCTCGACGGTTTGCTGTCAAGGCTGTGAGCATGCGGCGGAATATCGCACTGGCGTCCGATTCGAGGCGGTTGAACTTGTGCTCGATTCTGGTCTGTTCCTTGTTCGAGATTCCCGCCTTTTGGTACATGTTACACCGACTGAAGACGCCCTCTACGGGTTTTTCTGTGATGAAAGCGACTTCGGTAGACATGTCGACGTGGTTGACGACGGACTCACCTCGTCTCATCTTCTTCCCAATGCCTCGCGGCGACGCATTTCGGTTCTGGGACGCGAGATGAGCTGCCTCCTCTTTCCTGCGAGGTCGGAAGGGGTGAGAGTAGTTTTCCAACAAGAAACGCGGTAAAAAGTACTGCTTTGGGACAGCAGAGTGCCTCTCCATGGCGGCAAATTTTGTTGTCCTTGGAATCTTCTCGGTGCTGGGACTTTTGTGAGAGGGAGAGGAGACTAAACTATGAAGCCATGTACTGTGAGCGAGGAGCATAAGAAGAGGCTTCGAATAAGATGATGCCTAAGGTATGTGTGTGTGTGAGTATGCTTTGTTGCTGGATCAGGATACGTTGTGCTGTGAACTGTCGTCCGCCTCGTTCCTAAAAGAATTGACGTTCATCTGATGTGACTAGTCCGAGAAGAGTGAGATTAATCGGCAGTGCAGCCCCTTGAAACATGCCATTAGATGCCAAGTTGCAAACGAATGGCCAATTGCCATGATTCAGCGGTCTCAATGAGGTGTTTTCTCAGTTCATAACCTGGCAGCAATGCGCGGGAGGAAACGGATGTGCTGCCAGCTGGATGCTTAGAAGCATGTGAAGCTGAAGGTTGTATGTCCTACTGATGGAACTAGGTTTGGTCGATGCTTTTGGGAAGTCCGATACTCCGGATGTCGAGGGCCTCGTGTTTGGCATTATGCCCCGTTGGCCCATGGGCTGAGTCGAGCGGCCCGTGAGAGAGGCTACGAGATTGCATGACGAACAGGTTCGTCACGACGAGAGTGTCGGCGGCGAGTGTCGGCGGCGAGTGTCGGTGGCTCATAGACAAATACAACTGCATGAGGAGGGAAAGGGATCACGAACGCTTATAGCGGCGCCATCCCCATATCATAATCTAGCTCTTTAGTCAAAATAAACAAAGCCATTTTGCCCTCCAGATTTTAGTCAACAAGGTCTTCATATCAGTCATACGGATCTAGATTCAATGCATCTGATGTGTTTTTTAGGTGACTTTCTGATGTGATATTATGTCGTACAACAAGGAAGATGATGCGTACGGGCTCTTATTACTGCTTCCCTCTCTATCAGTATCTTCATCTACAGCATTGTGTGGCAACTGCCGTTGCTGAAATGTTGATGTTATGGCTTGCAGAAAACTCGGCGCCAAGGCTCGTGGCGACGCGCAATGTCTCTCCGTTCAGCGTCCACATCTCAAAATGTCATCATGTGTATAGTAATGTGGTGATGTGATGCTGTCGTTGAAATGGTGTTGTGGCTTGTGGGGAACTCGAGACTCGAGACTCGGGACTCGGGACTCGGGACTCGGGACTCGGGAAGTCGTGGACCCTTGGCCGGTCCCACAGGGCACAGCTCATCGATACATTATTACATTCCATGCAGACGCGCCAGTCCAGCTTCCACATCTTCGACCTCGACTCCGACAGCGTTTTGTCATCGACATGCCCTGAGGCCTGGCACATCCCACCTCACTGTTCAAGTTGAGACGAAGAGGCCTCGCTTCCGACGCCGCCCATCATGGGCATACTCTCGTCTGTCCGCAATGTCTACGACCTCGACACTCTCGACACCCGCTTCGTGACCTCCTCCTCTACATCGTATCGAACAGTCATTGAATCGCGAAACGACCCCGATGCCGTCAAGAAAGCCGCCGCTCAGGCACAGGTCCAAGCCGCGCCGTCCAAATGGAAGACGCCCGAGTTTTTTCTATACTATGTGGTGGTAGTGATGGCGCTGCCCTGCATGTTCTGGACCGCATACGCTGTCTCGAGACGTACGCTCTATCCATCAATCCATTGGGAAAATAGCCAGTGTGACCCAGACTGATGAGATTCGTTGGCAACCTCATAGCTTCCGACCCGCGATACCACAAGTACGAGCGCTTCCTGTCCGATGGCTGGATCCCCGGCCGCAAGATCGATGTCTCCGACGCGCAGTACCACACCTTTCGAAGCAACCTCGGCTACATCGCTGGCCTGCTGCTTCTGCATCCTTTACTACGGCGAACCTGGAACTCGATATACAAGCCCCCGGGAGAAATAACAAGAGGCAATAACGGCTCTGCGCGACTAGAGCAGCGGGCTTCATTCGACTTTGCCTTTGCGATACTTTTCTTGATCATTCTGCATGGCATTTCAGCGGTCAAAGTCTTCGCCATTCTATACCTGAATTTTCAACTGGGAAGAAAGCTGCCGCGCCGCTATGTGCCCGTCGCTACCTGGGTTTTCAACATTGCGACGCTCTTCGCAAATGAGTTATGCGCAGGCTACCATTTGCGCGATATGGCGAGTCATATCTCCCCACCGCTCGCGGGGAAAAGCCCCGGAGAGCTGACGGACTCGCCCCTGATGCAGACGGGTGCTTGGCTGGATAGCTTTGGAGGCATTCACGCGAGGTGGGAGGTGTTGTTCAACATTACCATTCTGCGATTGATTAGTTACAATATGGACTATTATTGGAGCCTTGATAATAAGAGGAGCGCCCAGTCATTGGAGGTAAGCGTCTAGAGGCTCAAGCCAGAAAAGAATAGCAGATTCCCTCCCTGAGATGATGCACCCTCGCTGCTGTTGGTCGAATCTTGCTCATGTGCACAAGAAGAAACAGCTTGACCCGGCGAACCTCTCGGAGCGAGAGCGCGTCACGATTTCCGCCCAACCCAACGAATACTCGTTCCGAAACTACGTTGCCTACGCCATCTATGCGCCGCTGTATCTGGCCGGACCGATCCTCACGTTCAATGACTACGTTTCACAGCAAAAATTCCAGGCAGCCAGTATTGAGAAACGGCGCACGCTTCGATACGGCATTCGCTTCCTGCTCGTGCTGCTCGCCATGGAGCTCATCCTGCACTTTGACTATGTCGGCGCCATTAGCATGGCCAGCCCCGTCTGGGGAGACTACACGGCGGCGCAGCTCAGCCTATTGTCGTATTTTAACCTGCACATCATCTGGCTAAAGCTCCTGCTCCCCTGGCGTCTCTTCCGCCTGTGGGCGCTCATAGACGGCATCGATCCCCCGGAGAATATGGTGCGTTGCGTCAGCAACAATTACAGCACGCAGCTGTTCTGGCGGGCATGGCACCGCTCTTACAACCGCTGGCTGGTGCGCTACCTCTTCGTACCCTTGGGTGGCTCATCGTTCCGTGGGTGGGCCGCGGCAGCTAGGTCCACGATTACGTACCTGGCTGTGTTCACCTTTGTGGCCCTGTGGCACGATATTCAGCTGCGGCTGCTGATTTGGGGGTGGCTGATTGTGCTCTTCATGGTGCCTGAGTGGACCGCGGCCTATCTGTTCCCCAAGAAGCAGTGGGAGAGCCGTCCGACAGAGTATCGCATGCTGTGCTGTGTGGGCGCGGTGGCCAACGTCCTAATGATGATGGCGGCTAATCTGGTGGGCTTTGCTGTTGGATTGGACGGTTTGCGGAGTATCGTGGCAGGCATCTTGGACGAGTGGTCCGGTAAGTTTCCCTAGTTCTGCTTTGAAGTAACTCCGCTGACCAACTCGGATCTAGGATTGATATTCTTGGTTGTCGCGTGTGGGTGTCTTTTCACCGGCATTCAGATCATGTTTGAGATACGAGAGTCGGAGAAGCGCAGGGGCGCGACAATCAAGTGCTAAAAGTTATGCTCGCGTGCGCATTTGTTTTGTACTTTTTTTTTTTTTTTTTGCAATTTCATAAATTCAATGGCTTATGATTAGATGACGATTAGATTCTGAAGATGCTGATGTACGATGGCAGAGAGCGATCTTGCATTCCGCAACCCGGGGAGTGCAATACCCGTGCCACCTGGTACCCAATAGTAAATACGACCCAAGCTCATCTCGTGCTCATCTCAGCATCGACATACTCTCCCCCCTCCGTGCCCCCCATCCCCAGCTTCACCTCGGTAAGCCACCTCCTCAGCCAGATCAACCCCCTTACAACTAAGAAAACAACCACAATCCCAATCGCAATGCCAAACACATACGCCGCGACGTAGCCCCTCCCGCCTATAGCATCGTGATCCAGGAAAGTATACGTATACCACCCCTGCGTCGCGGCCGTTATATACGCAACACACAGATACCCAAGCAAGATAACCAGCAGCCACAGCAAATGCACCCAGGGGTACATCTCCGTCCGCGCAAACACAATCTCAAACAGCGCAAACCCCGAATTAAGGGCATGCTGGGACACGTTGTGCCACGCATCGAATTCGCGCGCAAACCAAGGATTCTTATACAGCACACCCCAGTACACAATCGTGACAAGCAGCGGGAGCGTCACAATGGTGGTATAAAACAGCGAGTGCAGGGCCTGAAGACCACGAGGAAACGAATCGACGAGGCACGTCGCGCGCAGCGGCGAGTTTTCCCCTACCTGCTGCTCGCCCCGGCCCTCTCTCTGACGACAGCTCTGAGCATAATGGCGCGCATAGCTAAGGGTGTGGATCGCCGAGGCGAGGAAGTAAAACGCGAGGCCCCAGTACGTAAGGACTGTGAAGTAGGAGAATGATCGGCGGACGTTTTCGCAGCCGCCGAGGGAGGAGTTGGCGCAGGTGTAGCCGATGATGAAGAAGAGAGTCGTGAAGGAGTAGAGGGACTATTTTGGGGGGGGGAAGGGCAGAAGTTAGTATTTGTCTGAAACTGCTTTTCTTTTTTCTCTTATATATACTTCCTCCGGGTCCTCTCATTGAATCATTCCATGATGCTGAAAACAAAATAGGCAGCAGAAAGAAGGGGAGCAAAAAGAGGCGCAGTGTCAGGAATGAAGACTTACAATCAGTGCTCGGATCCCACCGAGTACCCGGGGAGAGAATAACCAGGATGTCTCAAACCGATGCGTCGGATCCCAGCAGTCGATTCCTAGTGAGAAAATACCCCGTCCCTTGGCCATGGCTGCGATGATGCGCGAATCGCAAACCGCAAGAACACAAAACGAGTGGTGTGTTCTTTCTGGGTTTCTGTTTTTTTTTTTTTTGGTGTTTCACAGAGTGGTTTTTCTTGTTCTTGGGGCGAGGGCTTTCGTTGGGATGGGTTGTGCCCGGGGTCGGCGCGACGATGAGTGGGTTGCTCCGTAGAGGCAGAGATCAAAATGAAGGTAGGAATAGATTTTGCGGGGCCGTTCCCTTGTTAGGCTTTTTTCTTTTCTTTTGTTGAATCAAGTGAGCTCACTAGCTTGCTTAGCTTGATTGTGGTTTGCTGTCACTTTTCGGGCCTGGGCCGGCCCTGAGGAAGGCTGCTTTGCTGAGGGATTGGGTGGATAGTCATGTGTAGGTGGTTGAAGAAAAAAGAGATTGCATCTTGGATAATGAAGCGCAGTGACTACAAATAGGGACAAGTTCACGGAGAATGAATGGTTACATTATGGTCTCGTGAGGTTGGAATTCAGGGGATCGCGCTCGGGATTGCCACGAGGTTTTCCTCTCCCGGTGCAGATTTGTTTGTCGAATGAAGATGGGAGGTGAAGATGAGGTGGGGGCAGTGTGGGGCGGTGGGGACGGCATTGGAGCGGCACAGGGGTTCGGACGCTGCTTTTATTGCACAAAGCACGGCACCAATCAACTTCAACTTCTACTTCAAGGCACAGCTCATTTTGGCCGCATTTTGGCTTAAGCATAAAGATGTGGGGAGCGCAAAGCGCGGGAGCTGTGGCTTTACCGTGTCTCACTCGGCGTCTTGTCCGCGAATGAGATGGAGCGAGTCATTCACGTGCAGATGTCGAATTACTGTAAGCGCGTTCAAAAAGCTTCAGCCCATCTTCATTCAGATCACATGCCCGCCCTCCTCGTAACACCCTTCGGACGACTTGAAATCCCATCTTGTGACCTCCTCGCACTTGACCGCAATTGCAATGTCTGATGCGCAGCCATTTCGTCCCGAGCAAACGAGCATTGAATCCGAGTCGCCGTCCTGCATTCGACGCAAGAAGCCTAATTTTTGGTGGTCGAGAACCTTCTTGGTCCCCTGATGATGAAGACTGAGGTCGTGTGCGTTTCTCCACGTCCTGCCTCGCCATCCCAGGGTTCGATCCAGCATTCATCCGCGTCTTGGGTCTTGGCATGTTATAGCTGTAGCCTCGCTGCTATCAAGGAACTCATGGCCCGCCTTGTCTGATCTACAGTACCTCTAGCACCCTGGTTGCAGTCAGGACTCAGAAGCATTGCTGGTTTTCGCCTCCATCACCCGTTGCCCATCGCTCACATCTCGTCTATCGATCGACGGAATCGAATCTCCCTCCTCGCAATGACGCACTGGCCGTGGTACCAGAGAAATGGTTGTCGCGCTCTATGTCCACGGTAGTCCACCAGGGCTCTATGCCACTTCGCCATCTGTCTGCCGCTTTTGTTGCTGCGTCGATGATGCGTGGCCTTGACTTGTACTCATGAAATGAGCTGCAAGGAGCTTCGAATTGCATCGATCGCGAAGATGCCGTATATTAAGTCTACGTGGCAGATGGCGCTGTATGTACTGTACTCCCTTTCGGCGGCTATGACATGTGTTTCGCGTTGGCACGCCAACGAACAACGTCCGAACAGACCGACATTGACGCTGCATATTTTGCGAATGCGTGCCGCCGCGTCCATGGCTGAAGTTACACGCAATCACTGGTGGAGAGAGAGCTTGGCTGCAAATGACCTACATATATGGCCAGTTACATGTGCCAAAAACATACCTAGGCATGTCATCGCCGTTTGCAGTCGTTGACATGTGATTATGACCAGGTAATGCCATGGAGCCAGCAAGGGGCTTGCAGATCAGCAACGACTCACCCAATCAATCGGTTCAAACGCGTTTTTGATCATGGAATAGCACGAACCGATTGCACGATGCGCGGAACGCTTCCGCATTTTCCAACATCGTATCGTGTACGGAGTACATAGTGGGAAGAAAAAGGAAAGACAATTTACCCGTATCACGATACCTGCTCTGGCACCTTGATAGCGGATGCTGGACGGAGACACTGGAGTTAATCCTCCCTTGGAAGCTGGTCAGCCTCCACGAGGTGATATCTCCGTGTAATCACGCTGCATGAACGACTCACCTTTCGTACGCAGCTGAAAACGGCATCCGCATGATAGTTGTGTAGGAATGGGCCGAGTCTCAAACTGGCAGCAAGAACTTTCAGTTGGCCAAAATGCTCACTCAGAATCACGCTTTGGGAGGCCGGGGCATATATTGAAGTAATTCAACACCTCATGTCTCCATAATCTATAACTTAACGTCGAGAGCGATGGTGGAACTGGTCTACATAAGGTTGGATCAATTTCGTCATATGCGACAAGTCAAGGTGTCGACCAATCCACTTGGAGAGACCGACAAATTATGACACCGTCTCATCAGATTCTCAGTCTGCTGACTCAGTTCGTCGGGGCATCGGCAGCGTGCTCCGGCATACCTACGAATACTTCATAGGTACATACTCTGTATGAGTCTGAGATGTTGTTGTTGGGTACTGCACGCTGTCGGTAGATTCCGCCTTGCTGACCGTGTTGGCTGCACCCCGGTTCACGAACAGGTCTTTGGCATCTTACGAAAATCGGCGGGTGTTCCTTGTTACTTTGCGAAGAACGTCACGTATTAAGTGGTAACTGGAGAGCTTGTTGACAAGTCATCATGTGCCCTTGAGGAGTACATAAACTACAAACGGCTTCATCGGGTCCCTGAGGGTAACTTTCGAGCTACCTCGACTCCCATGAAGGCTGCAAAGAATCTAGCATGTAGCTTTGTGTCCCTGTACTAACTTACTAAGTATGAAGTATGTAGTAGTGGAGGTACAACTTCGTAGGCTTGGCTCTTGTAGCCTATCCAGCGTGTCAAATAAGTAAGACTGTGAATGACTCCGCGGACCCGACGGAGTCGTGTCGATGCTCTTGCCTTCAGATCTTGTCCAAATCATGACTGGCAGCCAAGCCGTTCCTTCACTAGAGTAGCTGACAACTCGCAATTTGACGAGTGAAGCACGTTGGAACAAGTGAAACCCATTGTACAAGTGAAGCCCGTCAATACCTCGCAGGCCATCAAGCTTCACGCCCCTTATGTGAATGCCAGTAATGGAAAGAAGGGGGGCGGCCGACACAAAGCTATCCAGACTGTGCATTTCAAGAACGCCAGTAACGATCAAAATGCACAGAGTCCTGACGATATCAAAGGGCCAAAGCGTGGCGAAGCTAACGGGTCGCAGCTTCAGAAAATGGAGGCAGCAGTTTCGTGAAAACCGGGCTAGTTGTCGGCCATGGTATAGTGACTTCGTCGTCCCTTGGGGCGAAGTGAGCAGCGACTCCATGGTTTGAAGCGGAAGTACACGAGGCGTCCTTGCCTGGTCAACATGTATTCATTCGGCCACCTTAATCAGAACTCAGAATGCATGGTCTAGTAAGAGCGAGGACTCCGGGATTGCGTGATGATTGTCCGCAGTGTGACATTTTCAAAACGCAATTCGTCTCACTTAGTCAGGCGTCCAGCACGTCAAGGCGCGATGAACAGAAGGACAATGGCTTCTAGAATGCAGATGTTGGTGCGGCAGCCGAACGTATCATGTGCAGATGAGCAGGCAAGGTACTGAACGTGACAATACGGAGTTTATTTCTTAGATTTGGCTTTGAGAACTCACATGGAAGATTCCCACGACTGCAATAGCCCATAGGATGCAATGCCGCAGGCTGTTCAGAAGGTATTATTCCCCAGCGATTCTCTCCCTACCAAGCTCTGAGGGCAAATTAGGAGATCTGTTCATCTCCGCCGGAAACGGAGCATCGGCACAGCATCACATCAAGTGCCGGCAAACCGGCACCAACCACTGCGAACAAGGTTGAGTGAAACCCTCTGGAATTGCTGCTGTCCGGAGGAGCAAAGATTGTTGAATCTGCGTTTGGTCGGCAAACGCGAAGCTGACGTGGCGGAAGCCGGGAAATTGAAGGCATGGAAAAGGCAACTGGGTTGCATCATTCATGATCAATTTCGTTTTGGAGATGCAAGGGTAGAAGACTGTGAAAAAACCCGTCGCACCATTGATAGCAAAATGAAGAATAAAGGAGGGTAGCGCCATCATGAGCTAATTGCCCAGGTTTCAACCGACTGACTGCGTCCCTCTACGTCGAAAGGGTGTGGAGAAAGTAAGAGATGAGATCCTCCGTGTGGTGGCTTGCCATTTCACCAGACAGCAGCTCGTTTCATTCATTGAAAGTTGGCGCTATGACAACTGTGATCGTCTGGGATGGGAGCTCTCGTGTCACGTGTGGTCGGTTATGAGTTGGCTTTTTGACGCGCCCGATTCCATTAGGCCAGCTACCGCAATTTACTCTTTGGGACATGAGGAGAATGACGAAACGGCCCAACGGGCCCCGAATGATCCGGTGGCACTGCGAGAAGCTTATCTGCCATAATAGCGGCTGTTTGACATATCTGAGGAATCAACTTTGGCATAATGCGACAGACCGTAAATAGTATTCTCTTTGCATTACACAAAGAAAAGGGAAGAAGGAAAAAAAGGCAACGAGCAACTTTTGTCACTGGTCAGTGTTCGAAATGGCAAAAAGAAATGGACTGTGTTGGTCTCTCCCGCCGGGAATTGAACCCGGGTCTCAAGCGTGACAAGCTTGCATACTGACCACTATACTACGGAAGATGAATGGTTTGAAACCATCGTAGTGTGTTGTGCTGTGTTCAGATGGTCGCTATTACATTATATATTCTAAACACGACTTAGGCTGCACCATTCGCTGGAAACAAGAGTACGCTAGGCACAAAGTCCCCTATTGACTAATAAAGTGTTTTGCTTTCATGATCATCTCTTCAGTCACATCATACATGTCATGCAACGACTTCCCAAGACAAGTCAGTTTCCTTACCTGCATAAACGTGCCTTTATTTATTACTCTTATCTGTAGGGAAGGATGGGATGAAATTGAATCGCCCACCAGTACAATGGTTTGCTTTCATGATTCATCTCTTCAGTCACATATCATGTAACGACACTCCAATACAGTCAGTTTCCTCACCTCGTGCATAAACATGCCTTTCTTTATTAGTCTTATGTTACATATGCTCTTTTTTTTCTCCTTTTCAAGTTTGTTGCAAGATGAGATAGATTTCTATTGACGCTTGTCCAGCGACGAGCAAACGAGCTCTAGGGTACGTGTGGGAAACGCCCGAGGGGAAAGCAGCAGATTGCCGCTTGATTAGGAAAATTGTGTGTCGGAGTTTTCGGACATTGTCTGTGCGCAAAGCGCGGCAGTGTGCAGTGCATGTCTCCAATGTCCATCCTGTGTCATGTCTCGATATGCCGATATGCGTCCTCGATATGGTAGGGACTCGAGAGTCTGGGTAGGGACGGCTCACGAGCCACAACTACAGCCGGTTTTCATTATGTATGCACTTTCGTCTCCTTCCCTCTACTTATTTAAAGCCGCTTCCGCTTTCCGCTTTGTCCTTCTCGGATTTCGTACGTATCTTCACGCACTGTATTACAATTTACGAGTCTCTACATACGTTGTGGCGCGCTTCTGCTTTGATAGTGCAACCAGGCAGCCCCGAGATCGAGGTCTGCCGATCGCGGCTGTTTCAGTCGCGCGACCCCCGGCACTGGCCTCATGGTATGTACTCCGTACAGACTGACTTTGTACTGATCACCAGCTCGGCGGTTACTAATGTCGGCCGCCAACGAATGCATTCCCTGTATCTGGTGGTATAGGTAGCATGTACAACGAATGCGCTGCCGACGGCCGTTATCTGCCGTGCGACCCGCGGCGTTGGTGAACAAAAAACAGCGGGAACTCTGCAACAAGCTCAGGAAGGGAAGCATGTCTTGAAACCCCGCCAAACTTGGATATGGAGGCGTTCGGCACAGCTAAGTGGCTGCCCCTGTCGGCCGACTGGAGCATGACAAGTTGAGAACTTGAGTGGTACATATGTACATAGGTACCTACGGAGTACTTCCGTACCTACCATCCGAGTCATCGGTTGCAGGCGAAGGTCTCATTTCATAACCCTCCATTTCACACGACGTGATGATGCTGGCTCTCGTTGACCGCTTTTAACCGGCCGCTTCTTGCGAGACTACATACCTACATACTCCGTAGGCACATATGTAGATATGTACTCGTCGGGGCCTGAAAAGACAAAAAGGGAAGAAAGGGGAAAAGGGAAAAGGGAAAAGGGGAGAAACAGCTGCATCCATTGCTGAACAATGAATCCAGGGTCCCAGCCTCAACTCATTAACCCCCCCCCCCCCCCCCTCTATCGGCAGCATGTAATCATCAGGTTGTCAGGATTGTCGATCAGTATTGTGACTTGTCTTGCACATGCGCGTCATGCTTCTCGATAGCCGATCGTGCCGGAGACGTGTTTGTTCAGTTCCATGCCGCTCTTCAGCAACGAATATCATACAAATGCATGCCATTGGCGCCAAGACCAATGCATTGATTTGTGAAGCGCACCTTTCATGGGCAAGTGCCAAGTCTGGCAAATTGCCCATTTTATGGATCATTAAATCCAGCTTATTTGCGTCGAGTGCCATTACAGCTCCGTCTCCAGGCAGAGCATCATTGAAACGACGCGGCTGACGAAAGAGTCTCGGGCCGCTTTACATGCCATCGGACGAAGGGATGGATGGCTCGACGAGCCCCTGCCAATTTATTTGACTTGACTTGATCAAGGGCCCAAATGAAGTGCAAGGAATCCTGTCCGACTTCCGAAGCTACGTAGCTCTTTTGCCCAGCCTTGCCGGGAAACGAAGTTCTGCGAAAGGCTTAAGTTATAGAACTGTATGAGGTTTTCGTGAAGGGAAATTCTCACAGGGAAACGGCTGCAGTAGTTGAGCGGCTAGGAATGTACTCCGTATGCGCAACAATACGTACACGGTACACATCTCAAACGCGACGAGATGAAATGGGGCAACCTGGAGCCTGGTAACTTACTGTGCCGATACGTGACATTCTTCTTGGGAGCTGCAACAAGATCCACGATGGGACAAGGAAGTCGTGGCCACTGGCAGGTGCGACTGGTCGTACATGTAACATACATACCTACATATGTACATACCTTCATGCAGCTGCCGGCCGTCATCCGTTAGCCGCGTGGGGGATTGGATGAAGGAGCACAGCGGACTGATAGACCTCGAAGCTCGAACCGCGACTCGCGAATCGGTGTTTCCAGGGCGACATTGCAAATCACGCTCTTCATCAGTGACCAGATTCTTCGAGTCGGCTCGTACTCCGTACATTCCTACTCCGTACTCCGTAGAAAAAGCCTGGCGTCGAGCCCGGGACCAGACGCCATTAGGAAGCCACGCCCCTGCTATTAATATCAAAACCCGGCCAGGGCCAGGGGTGTCGATGAGGGAAGGAGGTCAAGCGGGGCGAATACTACCGTTTTAATAGGCCAGTCGGATGACCTGGAGGGTAAAACGAGCTTCTTGGGCCGCGGGCGAATGCCTCCCTTGTGTGTCTTCTTTGGGTGTCACGACTCGACTCACTTGTGTGACGCTTCTTGTGCCTGCAGCCACAGATGGAGCGTTCTCGTCCGGCCCCCGCCCCACCGCCGCAGCCCCAGTCCCCAGTTCTGTGAGCCAGAACAAGCGACGAGCCACACGGAGAAGCGTCCAAGAACTCGAAGCTGCTTCGAGATGGTGTCGTCGGGCTCATGAGGGGCAACGCTGGCATACCAATGCCAACACCCGTTCCCACTTCCCACCGTGAGCGTAGCCAAGTCTGGTCTGGCTCATCCCGTTTGTTCGAGTCGACTGTCGAGCCGGGCACACGCCGCAGCCACCATCCGACGCTGGCTATCGCTGGCTATCGCTGGCTATCGCTGTTGGACGCTGTGCCTTGTCGAGGCTGGTCTGTTTTGGTCTGATTTGGTATTGCGTCCTGGCTGCCGATTCGCGTTATCTGCTGCGACCCTTACCTAGCTCATCCTTCCACCATCCATTCCCTTGGCTTCTGCCCAGCTGCGAGCTGAACATCTCATGATACCTATTCGCCTGCCTGCTCTCGCCCGCCGCTATTGCCCCTGACCCAACGGCGACACCTGAGTCCTGACGTGCTTCTTCAAACAGACGCTTCAAGAAAAGGGAAGGGAAGGCGGACACCAAAGACAAAGAAACCCTCTCTCGACATTAAACCGCAGAAAGCCGGCCAAGCGGCCGAACCAACACGCGTGGCCCGGGCTCTGCCAGCAACCTCCTTACTGTCTGTGTCTTGCCCTTTCAAGGGAGCATTCTTCCCATTTCCGTTGTCGGAAACAAGTGACGAGACGAAACTCCGACATAGCGAACGACAAACAGCATAAAAAGCCGAAGCTGTACTCGAGCGTCGATTGACCACCGCTGCCGTTCACGTTGGTCCGTTGGCCTTGATGGAGTGGCGTTGGTCATTCCATCTTTGTTGAAGTCGATCGTCCCTGCTGGATTCTTCAGATCGCTCAGGAATCGCCCAGTGTTGGAAGAGCTGGCTCTTCCGAGAAATAGAAAGACACGAAACGAAACGTCACATATTTGGCTCAACGTCCCCGAGATCTGCGAGTGCTGTTTGCGCAAGCGTGGATGTAGTTGACGGCTACGCCAAATTACATTGCGATGACCTCGACGGCACTGCCGTCACTCAAGCTCGGAGGAGGCGATTTGCGAATCTCTCTTCTAGAATCTCTACCGGCCGATAATCCAGAAAGCGCGGGCTCCTCGACCGCCAGACTCTCCAATCCATCTGACGATCATGAGTTGGAACAGCTTAAGGATGCAGACAGGTCGACGTCTCCCCTCCCGCCGCCACCGCAGAACATCCCGGTCCACCCGATTCCGGCTCTGCAAGATGCATTCTCGGAATCCCTAGACGAAGCAACAAATGGCTCACCCGGGGATAAACCAAAGCTGCGAGACTTGGACGTCCGAGGCCGACGAGAGGCCCTGATAGCGCAAGACCGCGACGAAGCCCCCTTCGACTCAATATGGCGCTATCGCCCAGGACAAAAGCAGCACGAGTTGCTCAAGCTGATAGCTCAGATCTCGTTTGGAGTGTACTTGCTACTTCACGGCATGGCTAACAGTAATGCGCAAGTGATCAACATCCTTCAAGGCCACATTGACGAGGTGGATGAATTCCTCGAGGTCGCGCTAGAGGATCTGTCACAGGCAACGGACGACTTGAATGGACGTATAGAGCATCTGAAACTTCCACTCGCCAATGTGCAGGTGTTTGAACAGCTGCTGGAGGACCGAAATTTTCGCCTGGAAATCATCGAAGGAAACGAGAAAATTGACCATGTTCTTTCCAGAACCAGTGTCGCGCTGAAACAGTGGGATGCAGATGTTGAAGCAGGATTGAGTTGTACCGCCGCCTTCACCAGCTGGCTCAAAGACGAGGAGAACTCATCCTGGAGGAGGGATCGCCCTGATGTGGCCGACATCTTCGATGCAATGAAAGGGAACACGGAGGGCTGGCTCAGTGCATTTGACGAGATCAGCGATCGCGTTCAAGAGGCCAGCAATTTTGTTGCCCGACTTTCTACCATCATCGGCGAGATGGAGAAGAAAGCTGGCGAAGTCAGTCGCAAAAAATGGGTGAGTGACCAAGACGACGACCTTATTCTCCTATTCTCAGCTACCCTACCCACCCGTGCAGCAGACTGGATTGCATATATCGCGTTTGGAACACTAACTCGAGTGGCATAGGCTACCATTGAACCCTACTCAAATCCGTCGATACGATCGCATGGAACAAGTGGATCAAACACTGTGTCTATGAAATCGAGCGCATCATCACAACGGTCGACTCCTCTACCATCACATGCTGCCCAAGCTAGTCTGGGAGCCTCTACTGTTGGGAGCGGAAGTATTCCGGATATTGACTTGGAAGAGGTTTTTCCTGTTCCGGGCGGTCTTCAACTTCAACATACTTCTCGCTCAGACTTGCGACTCGTGCCAGACAGTGCCGGCAGATCTGTACAGTCCGGCACGCACGAATCCAAGACACACTCCAAGAACGGGAGCATGCTGGCCGTTGAGGAACCCCTGTACGTACTTCAACCTCGTACATACAGCCCACAATATTTGGACCCGGGAGCGGCAGCGTCGGTCGTGAGGCCAAAAACCGCATTCCACGACTCTCGGTCTTGTGCATCACCTCCTGCGTCACTGAAGAATGCTCTGGGCATAAGCGGTCAAGGCCTGCACCAGAGACGAGCCTCCATTCGCAGCCGCGTGTCACAAAAGACCAACCCCCCCGAAGCGATCAAGATTCCTCCGAGCCGGGCCGCCGCAGCTACTGCCCGCGGTCCATCGCCCAACTCCGAGGCGTCACAGACGTCGCAGTCGAATCCATTTGACTCGGCGTACGGGTCTGACTCGGAGTCGATGACGCAGCCTGTCGTGTCACAATTCGACTCGGAGTACAACATATCCCCGCCCAGACGCCCCCAGGTCACACATTCGCCGTGCTCGGATCACCAGCAGTACTACCGGCCGGTGCGTGCCTCTCCTCACTCGCCACTGCAGCAACGCCCACACACAGCAGTGGACGGCGGTCGCACGCCATCCATGCACTCGCGCAACCAGCCTTCTGCGGTAGGAGGAATGAGCACCCTCAGTAGCGTGACTAACGCCACTGCGAAGGATGACGACGCGCAAACAAAGATTTCGGCAACCAAGACGACGAGAACCGTTAAGAAGAAGAAGAGTGCGTTTGGATGGTTCAAGAAGGCCTTTACGATGGACGAGGATGAAAAAGCCGCGTTTGAAGCACGAAGGGCGATGCAGCACCAAGACCGCTATTATGAACCCAATAGTCCTAAGTTTCTGGATGGACGACGTATCAGATGAGCCTCGGTGCCTCTTCCTATCTCCCTCTTTCTGAGCGCTCGATTCTTGTTCTCCTTCGGCGAGGCGCGCCTCTCTTGCGCTCCCCAAGGACGAGCATCCAATCCGACGCCCCGGAACCCCTTCCTCCTCGTCCATCTCGATACACACGCCCGACGAGGTACCATGCGATTCAACTCTCGTCTTATTCACAACACGCGATTTTCGTCCAGATACCCGATCAGATTCTTTGCCTGACGTCCGCTTTACGATACCATTTTTTTTTCTTCGCTTCCTGGCTCGTGGATAGGGTGCTACCGAAGATGGAAGATATGAGCTGTGCCTTCTTGTGCTACCGGTGCATACACTGTCCACGAGTGAGACTCTTTTTGGAGACCTTTTTGATTATCAATTTTTTTTTGGCATAATCTTTTTACTGTTTTTCTTGTACGCGGGTGGATATCTTGATATCGGGACAGTCGGATGCTTGGAATATATATCCGTTGATTGGTTGGGGGGAGGCGAGGAGAGGTGGAGAATTACGGGTACGATACTTGGAAATCGACTTTACTGCCGGTTGTTGTATCAGTGGGTGAGCCAGACAGTGATGACTGCATCAAGGCACGTTTGTTTGCGGTGTTCACCTGTGACTTGCTACATTGGGGGGAAGTATGCATGAGGGCATTACTTGATCAGATGTGTATTTTCTTATCAATCTTCTGCCATATGCGCCACATTATTTACAATTTTTTTTTGATACATGTTTCCTTCTTCTTCTTCTTCGTTTAATTTGGCTCCTTTCCTTGATGCTTCGTTCAGCGCGTGTGGGCATTCATGTTGAACATCCATACGTTTTGGAATCGCGCAACATTTGTTCAACAACGCCGACGCCTACATACAAATGAGACTCAACACTTCAAGTCCATCTTTGAAGAGGGGTCTATGATTCATACGACCAGATTATGAGATGAGGCGAGCGCAGCGAGAATAGCCCCCCAGGAAATCTCCAAGTCAGCCTGTGGAAAGAGTAGTATCCTTTCGTAGCCTGATTCACTACAGCAGTTTTCCTGACGCCTAGATTCCAAATGAAACCACTTGCCTTGCATCGCAGACCTCTCACGACAAACAATCGCTTCTCGCCTGTCCGTCGCGTTATCCATCCGGGGCCTCGATTTTGCCGGCTTCAAGCAATCGACATGGTATAGCGACGCGCTGCTTATCACTCATGTCAGCTTGCGTCGTATGATGTCTTTTACTCCCTGACAACGAGAACGGGCCTATACCAAAAAGGTATCGGTTGGTTGGGCGGCTGGTATCTGCAATGTGCATTCTGCACGCAGAGGGTGGTGTGGAACTTGTTTGGCGCAACATCCAGCGAAGCCACACCCAAATGCTGTCAATATTCCCTGCTATAGATGTTGCATTCTGCTTTTTATTTTTTGCCGATTCAGGGGCCAAATGTCTACCTATGTCAATATTTCGCCACGCGAGTGGTATGATGCGTCCATCGCGCCAGACGTAATCGGCAAATGTACCATCGCGCCACGTCGAAAGGCTCCCATTCCTTGAAGCTTCGGTAATGTCGCGACTCAAACAAGTGAGTATTTGATGGTACCTATGTTAGGTACATACCTCTCCTTGAACGTGGGGGCCATGCTCGAGGGTGGAGGCAGGTCAGCCACATGCCAAGAGATAGGACAT
>SRPO01000387.1:0-21110 GCA_018360065.1 Claviceps pazoutovae
GAACCCTTACCCGGGGATTAGCCCTGCACACCCTAGTATGCCCAAAACCGGGACGCAGGGGTGTAAAATACACAACAACAACAACAACAACCAAGTGTGTTTGAGGATAATTGGCACAACGGCAAAGGCAACGGCAACGGCAACGGCAACAGCGCCTACTCCGTACCCAACCGTCGCGAAGGACAGAACCGAACAACAGCCTGGCTGGCTGGACCATGGGTCATAAATTATTATGATGGTGATGATCATGGTGATGTTGTGGTCAGTGGTGACTGGTCACTGGTGTTCAGTGCTGATTCCTGAAGATCTTCACCGTCAGATGGGTGAATTTTGATTGGACGAGACAACTTGCAGTTTGGTGGAACTTGCTGTTCACATGTTTTGCAAGCATGTACTCCGTATGTACTCTGTACATATGTATGTAACAAGCGAGCACTTTCAATCTGTGTCAACCTGAGTGTCAAATCTGCTCTTCCCTGTGTCAGGTACCGGGACACGGGACGTCACATGATCTTCCGCAACGCCTCGCCTTCGTTTCCCCGGCAAATCAGCGCTCATCTCTGCCCTTTTTTTTTAGTTTTATTTACAATAACGCTTACGGAGTAGTTCCCGGCGCCCGCCCACCGCCACCGCCCGGACTTCTCGTCGGGCCGAGATCCGCTAACCGCCCATTCCAGTGCAAAGACCCAGAAGAACGCGGAGAAGGGCGAAATATCCTGCGCGTTGTCCAACGCGGGCTCCTTCCATCAGTCCCATCACACCTTCAACGACGATCAGAGAGTCAGAATGAACCAATATCCGCATTTATGACCGCGCTGTGCTGTCACACACACACACTCTCTCTCTCTCACTCACTCACTCTCTCTCTCGATACCGCTCCTATTGTCTTGTCTGCTTTGATTTCACTACCATATCTTAGCGGCAACGAGGTTCCGAACCGCTTAGTTCCGCCCCTACCTACTTAGCACGACACGCGACTGCAACAAACGGACAAAAGACAAGACAAAAAAGACAGGAACGCCAACAAAGACAAAGGACGAACCTCGCATAACACAGAGAGGATGGCGTATTCTCGCTATCGCCCAATTTCACATTTCATCGCCCCGCATTCGTGGTCCAACGACCCGTGCGGTGCCGTCTACGTGCCCGAGTCTCAGGAATATCTCCTCTGTTATCAATGGAATCCCGGCACAACCGAGGGCGGCAACTGCGCCTGGGGCATGGCAAAGAGTAAAGATCTCGTCACGTGGGCGGATTGCATGCCTGCCATTTGGAACGGCACCTCCTACGACTCCCTCGGAGTCTTTTCTGGCTCCATTGTCTCGCGCCTCGTCGAGGGCAAGCGTGTGCTGTACCTGTATTACACGAGCGTGTCTGCCCTCCCGATTCACTGGTCCAAGCCATACATCAAGGGCTGCGAGACACAGTCCATGGCCGTGTCTACCGATCTCGGCCGCACTTGGGTCCGGCACGAGAGCAATCCCCTCATCAGGGAGGCTCCCAAGAAGGCTGCTACCACGGGATGGCGCGATCCGTTTGTGTCGCCGAGTGCTTCGCTCTCTCGGTTGTTGGGGCTGCCTCGCGAGCATGAATTTATGATGATGTCGTCGGGGGAGCGTGGCCGTGGCCCGCAGTTACATCTGTATGGATCGGAGGACTTGCATTCATGGAACTACATCTCGACTGTGCTGGATGTGCAGCTGCACAGTGTTATTTCGGAGACGAGCAATCTGAAATGGGGCATGAATTTTGAGTGCGCTAGCTTCTTCACTATCGGTCAGACGGACTACATCATCGTCGGCATAGAGGAGTCCGAGGAGAGCACAAATCACAACGCGCATTACGTGTTGTGGATCGCAGGTGAATTCCACCTCGACGAGAAAAACCTGCCGACATTCAAGATCCGGGGCCACGAGGTACTGGATCACGGGATTCTATACGCGGCGCATCTGTTCCGAGATGAGAGCGATCGGCTTCTGCAGCTGGGCTGG
The DNA here is from genome assembly GCA_018360065.1 of Claviceps pazoutovae. Lineage (NCBI taxonomy): Eukaryota > Fungi > Ascomycota > Sordariomycetes > Hypocreales > Clavicipitaceae > Claviceps > Claviceps pazoutovae. The sequence goes on from SRPO01000387.1 coordinate 1,992, forward strand.
GCAGACGAGTCCGCCAAGAAGCACATCATAAAAGACCAGGGCTGGGCGGGCTGTCTGGGCCATCCCCGCGAAATTACCCAGATTACGCGACCGATTCATCCCTGCGCACGATCATGGCACGAGTGGACTATTGAAGAAAGCACCGGGACTATGAGCACGCTTGGGATTCGGCCAGCGATCCAAGTCCAGACCCTTCGAGTTGGACCTCCAACGGCAGGATCAGAGGCACTCACCCAGTTCAAGCAGCTCTCGTCGGAGAATTTCGAAGTCAGGGCCAAGTTCTCTAATGTGACCGGCTGCGAGAGATTCGTCTTCCATGTCCTGCGGTCGCCCGATGGCCACGAAACTACGAGCCTCGTTTTTGATCTCAAAACACAGACCATCTCGGTCGATCGCTCGAAATCCTCCCTTAAGCAACTGGGCACAACTTCCCCCGACAGTGGCCATATGAGACTTCTTCCCGGGGAAGACCTGGATATACGCATCTTTGTGGACGTGTCTATTATTGAGATCTACGCGAATGATCGCTTCGCTCTCACGTCGCGGGTGTATCCATCCCTGGAGACCTCCACGCAGACGGCCTACGACTTTGGCGCGTTTGATCTGGGGAATGTCGAGATGGCGTACTGGCAGAGCTTGAAGCAGGCCTGGCCGGAGCGTGGTTCTGGCGTGGAAATGGGAGCTGAGTTTCTGTCTAGGTCTGCGCTGGAAAAGTCAAGGCAGGTGGCTACTGCGTCATAAGTACTTCAAGGCGGTGATTCGAGGCGGCCATTCCTCAGGCGGCGCTTCATAGGTGAGGCGTGGCGTGGTCATAGTCGTACTGAAGGGAACTGTGTACTATGCACTGGCTACATGTAGCTCATGACTTGTGACACCCTTTATGTTCTGTTCTTTCTGTCAGTTTTTAGGGTTTATTGTTGCTTTTTATCACTTCTTTCTTCTCCTCTGTCGGCGCGAGTCGCATCTTCAAAAAATCCGCTGATCTACAGGTAAACATAGATGGGGAGGGAAGAAACTGCAATCCATGTAATATGGCTTGTTCTATGCTGTCTTGTAGAGCTTACTTGGGACCGCTGAGAGACTTGTTTTGTGCATGTTGTCCCTTGGGGGGCAGGACTCTCCCGTTGCGAATACTACCAGTGTTTTGATGTCTCAGTGCGTTGTGTATGTCACGATATCTGCTTTCTATCCTTTGCGTTCCCGTATTATCGTTTTCCCCCTCTTTCAGTTCTTTGCCGTTGTTAATTGCATCATTCTATACTCACGGCTCCAACGCCGGGTCGGGTCGGGGCGGAAATAACATAATCAGCCACGATTCACACGTTTCGGGCCGCGAGCCAAGGAACCGACGAGCCACATTGGGCCACCAGTGGGGGCAGGTGAAGGCAACAATGACGCAACATACTCCGTACGGAGTACAATGATACTGGTGCTTTATTTATGAAAGAAGTGGCGTGTAAGCTACGCCTTACTACTCCTCTGCGCAACACAACACCTGCATTGGTACATTTTGCGTCGAGTCTTCTGAAAAAAAAAAAAAAAAAAAAAAAAAAAAAAAAAGCCCGGTACTCGGAACATGACGTTGAGTTTTCGGGATAGAAGCTTGGCTATCTTTGGATCAATAACAACAGGAAGGGAGGAAAGATGAGACTTAGTCGACGCATTCCTACAAAGATACACATCATTGCATAGGGTTCACTGTTCACTGGCCCGGTTCACGTTTCACCACTATCGAATCATCGATTCTTCACTCCGTATCGAAGGTAGCTTTTAGCGAGGGGAATCGCGTGAGGGGAACACAATTGTCAATAAGTCCAAAGACATTGATTGCCCCGCCTAAAGTTGTCACTGGTCAGACATTGCCCGTCGAAGCGTGTCATCTCCTCTCCGCGGGCAGTGCGTCAACTGGACCCTGATGACCCGGGTGACGTTGAGACGTTGCCGGCTGACGGCAGCCTCGAGCTAGATGCAGCTCTAAGGCACAATGAAACAGATATTGGCGCCGGTCGGAGAAGTCCAATCTTCATCGACCGTGACATGCTGATTGAATCCTGTAGGCTGTGTTTCCTCTTGTGCCACGGGGGTGGCGACCGCGAGACCGGGTCTATTGGCCCAGGCTCTAAATAGCACGTCTCAATAAAGCTGCATATTAGCGGATGAGCACTGAGACTCATGTGTGTGTATGTGTTCAATGTTGTGGGCGTCGGCATGTCTGTACGTATGTACATTGCATGTAGGTGTACATCTGGACCCTTTCTTCAATCTTGGCATGGTCTCGCGGCTCGCCCGTGGAAGCAGACGTCGGCACACGTCGACAGAAGATTTCAAGGTCAGATTGCAGAATATTGTTGGTGTTTGATCACAGGTCCATTATAAAGTAACCAGTCGGCCCCCGGGCGGCGCATAGCAGTTCATGACGAACCCTTGAAGGACTTATCTCAAATCAATCTTCTACATCACAAAAACATCAGAGTGCTCGTCCGCGTTTCCACTGTTCTCTCTGCCGTGGCCGTGCTACTCGCCAACCAGGCTGTGGCGGCTCCCGGCCAAGATGTGACGCCTCGCGACGAAGTCTCAGCGCGAGCAGAGATGGCCGCTATGATTGCCACCGACCTATGTAGGTGCCTCTACAGACTTCTTTTCTGATCTTGATCTTGATAGTAGATACCCGTTATTGAACACTTCTTCAGACTTTGCGTGCAACTGCCCCAACAACTGCAAACATAATGAGGGCACCAGCTGCAGATACTACAGAAATTATTCTGACTCGGGCCCCGTGAGCTGGGAAAGTACGTGCCATCCCTATTGCCAGTGCCACATTCCTGGTTATACACGCAACGAGAGGTGCTAATTGTCCGCAGAATGTGGCTGGAAGAACGGCCAACTGTACTGCTATGCGTAGTAGGCTTCGCAGGCACTGGACAGGCAGGAATTGGATGGAACGCAGGCTGGGTCTTGTAGATGCAATAGCCGTAAAGTAGTCTTCAACAGAAGCCTTGGCAGTGTCCTTCCCGTACAATTGGTGTCTGCTATGTGCTTGTGCTTGTGCCTGCTAGTGGTTACTGCAATAGCTCCGATAAGAAAAACATCATCATAGGACCATGACTCTAGATGTATCAGAAGCGGAGGTGCTCGAAATTTAGGCTTAGTGTTAAAGCGGCTTATTCAGGGTATCATGATAAATATGTAGACAAATTTGGTATTGAGCGAAGACGGGACTTTGCGCTGCCCTGTGTAGTCGCCGTAGCCCGTCGGCAATTGTGCTACGTCTGGCAAGCAACGTCTCTGACATACAATTGAACCCAAGAACGACCATTGGGGTTTCAAAGAGCGGAAAGAGAACGGTGGATGCCGTCTAAGACAGTAGACTCTTGCACGAAGATGGCAGACCGGCTATCCATTGCACATTCCAATTGGCGCCCCAGAAACAGACTGCCGGAGGTGACGATGGTTGGCCTTGGCCGCCGTCAAGTCACACCCGAAATGTCGTGAGACGCTACGAGCCTACGATGCAGACAGCCCGCCGACTTGCATGATCCGGATGCCGTGTACACGAATCTCATGTCAACTACTCAGAACGGGACCAATTGTGAAACACGCAGCGGAGAACCCCTGCGCTATTGCTTACGGGAGTACATGGTCTCGGGATCTCTGGGTACATATCTTGCCCCGAAAGTCCGAGATCTGGGGTCGAGTCGGTAGAGGTAGTTTGTTTCGTGATGACGCGCCCGTGACGATGGCGGATGGGCCAGTGACGATGCGACAGTGATGAGGTACCGAACGATACGCACGTTGAGGGAGACTGGAGTCAGTTTCTCGTTCGGCGCCGGCTTTTCTCATACCTTTTGTTTCACTAAAATAGTAAGTGTACGCGCAGCTGACTAGCCACTACGTTTTGCCGTATTCTCCTATACCCTGCGATGCCTCTGAACTCGCATGCAATACAACGTAGACAGGCTGGCCTTTCTCCGCATCTGGGCAGCACACAGAATGTGCTTTGTATCATCAGGATTCACTCCATCTCTATTACTGCTGCCCCAAGTCCAAAATGCAGATCAAGACTGCCCTCACTGCCGTACTGCTCATGGTCAGTGGAGCGACCGCCATCGCCACCGGCGCATGTGAGTACAACCGCGAGAGAATCCAGTGATTCACAGTAGGCGAGATTCTGACACCGTTTGTCCTATTCAGACCACGCATGCAATTGCCCCAATAACTGCGGTCGAAAAAGTGGCACAGGCTGCAGGTTTTTCGCAGGTCCTTCGTCCAACTCGAACGTCTTGACAGGGAGTACGTAGAATCTCTTTTTGTTTCGTGGGTATATAATGAAATTTGTGCTGACTTGGGCGTACAATGTGAATCTGTCGGGGGCTATCTGAGCTGCATCGCGGGCCCGGCGCAGTGAACTATAATGTGGAGAGATGCTGCTGAAGTCAACGATGACAATTCTAGGGTTTCCAGTCAAATCTATAGCAGGAAACTCGTATGATTGTTCTACCTAGCTGTGAATATAAAGCACTCGGAATATTGCTGTGTGTTTTGCTATTTGCACGTTTGTGGTTTTGTCTGTGTAAGCTTGTTGTGCCATATTCCACGGAGCTGAACAACACATTCGGCAGAGCTGCAACAACGATCTTCTGGTAGTCGCACTTGTAACGACGATGCTTGCCCGGTCCGAGAAAGCCGCATCTTCGTATTTGCATTCGCTTCATCCAGAAACTCCATGTTCTAAGCTCAGACGTAGAGAGCTTATCACATTGTCTTTTCGTATATGTAGGGTCTTGGCAAAAATTTGAATCGCTCGTCGCAATGAGCATGAGAAATTTGCAGACAATCTCGGAAATCTCGGGCGAGTGGCGAGAGATAATCGTACTTGGGAAGGGGGTCGTGATTAAGTGAAGTTTTCGCGTTCAAAGTAATGGCGTGCAGTTGTTGTACGTTGCAACTTGCAGGTGTATTATGTCACGAGTACCCCTGTCCGGCGCCGTGGTTTTTTTTACATCCGTGAAAATGGGGCCAATGTATTTACTATTCGTAGCCGTAGAAATGAAGCTTTTGACACAGCCACCTCCCGTGTAGGCTGTGCCAGACTTCTCACTCTTGTAAACCAACACATTATCAACACCAATGCAGTCAAATCATCCGTAATGATTGAATTCTCACAAACTAATTCCTTACCTTCAGCTCCTTGATCATGATTTTCCATTATTGTTCTGAGCTTCCCGCGAATACTCTCGTTGCTCCCCACGGCGCACCCCCTTGATGAGTGTGATGTGATGGAGGTCAAATCGAAGGTTTGCCACACTTGACGAAGTTCTTGCCTTCCTACAGCAATGCGACCTTCGGAATGCAACGGCTGTGTCAAGACCGCCTTGAGAGATTCTCGCATGATTGACGAGCAGCTTTCGCAACGTACGCCAGGATTGGTTGTGATCGTGGCCCTTCATGAGGCTTTGAATACGGGCCTTCGTTAAAGTAGATCCCGGCTTAATAATTTTATCGACTACCCTTTCGTATCGTATTTAGATAGCAGCAGAAGCATATATGTACTGTTATTCAATTTCAGGTGAACAGGCAATTGTTCTTGGACACAGAAGGAAGTTTCTGATTAGGGTTACTCGTGGAGGATGGATGATGGATGCGTGCGATCAACATGTACCATACACAACTAGATTTGTATTCCTGTCATTAGCTGAATCGGTGTCAACCTCAGCGTTAACCAAGCCCAGGTCCTGTCATTATTAATCTAAGTACTATAGCATCATGTTGGTACATATGTGTTTGTTACATATTAGCCTTCCAGGCCGAAATCTGGACCCTTCGCGAAACCATAAGTGTTCAAACGTCGTCGTGTACAATTGCCGTCATGTTCGAATGCCATCAAATTAAGGCCCGAATACTCACTAGGCCCTCAGACCAGTTCCTGCACCTTTTGCACATTCCCTTCCAAAAGCACTCCTAATTCCAATAAAGCATCCCTGAAGCTACCCGATTCCAATACAATTCCCAGCGGAGGCTGTGTACCACTGTTCACAACCTGATCCCTCAAGCACAAAACATCCCGAGCCGCGTCTGCGGCTTAGTAGCCCCCTTGGACCTTCCTCAATGAACACACGGATCGTGAGATGAATCACGTTTTCTCCACTGCCGAGACTAGCAACAATGCCGTCTTCAAATTCCTGTAGCACAACTAAGATCCAGCTTCATGGTTACAAGGAGTTGAAGGCTACCTCGATAAGTAAGTCGTCCAATGGTGCAGGAAGGGGCAGGTGTGTAATTATGTCGTAGAGTTGTCGGTCTCCGTACGAGCACGCTTGTGCGTGAGCTATTGTAACCGCACCGGGCGAGATCTGATTGACGTGCTGCCACCACCAGGCGTTGTAAGGGTGCTCACACCACTTTTGGAAGACTTCGTCCTCCTGCCCTTGATGTTGCCACCACGCATCATATGTATTCGTCCTCCGCAATCGTGGTATCTCACACCAGCTAAGGAAGGCTGTGTTCACCTCGCCCTGATGGATTGTCGCGCCCTTCTCGCAGAGCAAGTCGAAAAGCCATTTTGGCTTGGCTATTCCATGACGTAAGACGCGGTACAATGGTGAAGACAGTCCCGGCGCCGGTATTGTGAGATTCAAGCCTCGATCAACTAAGTCGCTCAGCAATTCCTTAAGTAATTCTTGGGTCGGGGGGTCGTGGTCGTAGTTGAGGATGCCCTTGATTATCTCGTTTACCACGTTCGTATTTTGCCGGTCGCTAGTTCCGTGGATATCTGCATGATGTTCCAGGAGGAAGGAGATCAGGTGCCTCATGAGAGTGCGGTTGACGGGATAGGGGGCGTAGGCTTGCACGGCAACTACTAGCACAGAGTCCCCTTCTGGATTGATATTGGCTCCCAACTCCATGAATTTCCGAAAACACATCGTGCGCTCTTTAAACGTTTCCGGATTCGCGTGTGTATCGTGTGGAATTCCTAGAACGCCGACGGACAGAGGCGTACGTGAGAAACCATCTCTTGCCTCTTTGTCTGCCCCGGTCTCCACCGCGATCTGCATGCCTTGGGTGCAGCCGCTCTTCAGGGCGATGTGAAGCGGTGTGAATTGAGATTCTCGTGGGGAGGGCTCATCGATATATTCACGAAACCCGTCGAAAAGACATTGCCACTGACGATAATCCGTGGTCCGGTCGGCAGCCGCGAAATGCAGAATAGACATGACTTTGGGGTTAGTCTCGTGGTCGAAGATCATGGCCTCACGGCCGGCTCCATGCCCCATAAGAATCTTGCACATGCCGGGATCGCTCTGTAGGAAGGCCAGGAAGATAGGAAACGCCGGGCCGAAACGCCACTCGCCTAAGACTTGCAGGAAGTATCTGAACCTAAGCAAGAGTTGCTCTGAGCCCATTGACCTCCAGAGCAGGGGTGAGCAAGGGACTGTGAGACTTGCTTCCATGTCCAGGAGCGTTTTCGTGAGGCGCACATTCCCCAAGAAGACGGCGAAATGTAGTGCAGTCGACATTTCGTACATTACCTGGTCTTTGCCATCCGATCGTGCTTCATCAGATCGTGAAAGACGCCGTTTGACAGCGTCAATCTGGCCTCCCCACCAACGAGAAATCTCCAGCGTTCTGAGCGCGGAGTCAGTCGTCTGCTCGTCAACTGCGTGGGCAGCCATCCATTTGATTGCGACCGAGTTGTCCTCTCTAGAATCCCGTTTGTAAAGCTCCTCATTGGCGACTTTGTACCAAGCTCGGCAACTCTGGCCTAAACGAGAAAGCGACTGCTGTGTATTGACGTGAGATATGATTTGCATCTTCATCTCTGATGGGAGAAGGACCATAAGGCACCGAGACTCGTCGGTATTCCCCTCCCGGGCCACGAAATGCATTGCACGAGCAGCTGCATCCATATTGGCGAGAACAGGTTGCCTTGTTGTTGATTTGCTGGTAAGGGTTTGTCGTCGAGGAAGCCGGAAGTAAATGATGAGAAGCAGCAAAAATACTAAAGAGAGCTTATCACAATGTCTTTTTATTAGTTGAATCGCTCGTAGCAATGAGCATGAGACGTTCGCAAACAGTCTCGGGACTCTCGGGTGAGTGGCAAGAGATTATCGTACTTGGAGATGGGGTGATGATTGAACTTGAAAGTCAAGTTTTCGTCCTCAAAGTAACTGCTGGGAGAATTTTCGAGAGTGTTGCGTATATAACCGAAGTAAACTGTCATGAACAATCTTTCGTATTCATGGAGGCTATCGGGAAGAGAGAGAGAGGAAAGACTGAATAGCCTTACCGCGTGGTCTTATTTCACGAGTCCCGACTCCGAGTGAGGCCACGTACGTGATCGTCGAGGACACGTAGAGTGCGCCACGTATAGTTGTCAGTGGCCACGTAGGACGCTAGTTGTGGCCACATACGTATGTGCCCTTGAGGGCAGCGATTCCAGCACTCGCAATTCTCTCTTTTTATCGTTAAAAAGAGGAATCGCAAGTGGCAAAGACATAGAAAAAGGTAGCAGAGAATAAGCATCGCGTTCATCGCAAATGCTTCAACTGTCCTGAGCAAAAACAAGAAGCAAGTAACAAAACCAATGTAGCAGTATCGCGCTGGCGGCGATAATCCAGTCCAAAAACTTCCTTACTCCATCACACGTCAAGGTCTCTGCTCATGGCACTAGCCTTGCTACCAGTCGGTAGTGGCTGACGAAGTGTCTGGGGAGCTTGATGATCGACATCGTACGCAGCGGTGATTTCCGTGGCATTAGGCAAACTGCCGTGACCAAAATCTTCCGTGACCAGAATGTCGGAAGTTGGTCTCGCAGCGAAAGTTTCGAATTCATTCGTGACTGCGTACGCTCGAAAGGAGAGAGTCCTTCTGAGAGAATCTCTTCTTCTGTCCGTTTCTGCTTATTGGTTTCGTTAGGGAGGATGTCGTCACAGTCGTCTTCTTCGCAAAACTCGATAGGGAGGTCTTCGTCAATGGAGTCGGTGCAGTAGTCTTCTCGAATCGCTGCGATCAAGAGTCAGCGCCACAGCTGTACGTGGCCGCAGCTAGCGCGCCTCTCTTCTAGATAGCTTCCATGAATACGACGGATTTTTCATATGCAACCCTCGCGGATTTCTTCCAACAGTAATCATATACACGTTGCAGGTAATAAACTCACGGGTCACACCGCCAACAGATGCGGCTCTTTGGGCGCCTTGGATGAAAGAAAGTTTTTTGCCATCCGTGTATGTCAAATCCAACCCCAAGCGCAAAACACAGGGGCTAATCCCGGTCCGAGAAACCGCATCATCGTATTTTCATTCGCCTCATCCAGAAACTGCATGTTCTAAGATCAAACGTATAATAAAGGAGGGCCTAGCAAAGTAGATCATCGTTAAAGCTGTACAGCGTGTAAGGTAAGACCAGCGCTGTCATGGTCCAACTCAAGAGCGCTCCCATCGAAGATGATCGGGTAAGAATGAACTCCCAGTTCACAACGGATGGCCTATCCGCGCTGCGTCATGGTAAGTTTTTGAATTTTTCGCTTCTGAGTGAAAAGCAGCAGGCCGATCGCACCATATGAACTAAAGATGACATTTTGTTCACGTGTCGTCAGGCACAAATGACGTCGGCTTCGGATATCGTCATATTCGAATGGCATCGCGTTGAGGTCCGAACACTCACTGGGCCCTCAGGCTAGTTCCTGCACCTTTTTGACCTTCCTCTCCAAAACCGCTATTAACTCCATGGCGTCGTCCTTGGAGCTACCCGATTCCAACAGAATGTCCAGCGGAGTCTTTCCATTATTGTTCCGGGAGGTCATGTCCACACTCTTATCCCTCAAGTACAGAATATCCCGCGTCGCGTTTGCGGCTGAGTAGCCCCCTACAACAATGAAAAGGCGGACCGTGAGGTGAATCATGTTTTCTCCACAGTTCGGAGACCCTGTAGCAAAGAAGTCTTCTTGAAACTTTTTTTGCACAACTAGCCTCCAGCTCGATGGTGGCGAGGTGCTCAAGACCATCTTGAGCAATACGTCGTCCAATGATGCAGGAAGGGGCAGGTGTGTGAGTACATCGAAGAGTTGCCGGCTTTTACAGAACACGTCTTGGCAAGTCACTTGAACCGTATAGAGCGAGGTGTACTTGATGTGCTGCCACCACCAGGCATTGTAAGGGTGCTCACACCACTTCTGGAAGATTTCATCCTCCTGCCCCTGATGTTGCCACCACGCGTTGTATTTATTCGTCTCCCACAGTCGCGAGGTCTCACACCAGGAAATGAAGGCAAAGTTCACCTCGTCTTCATGAATAGTTGCACCATTCTCGCAGAGCAAGTCGACAGCCCATTCTGGCTTGCCTTTTCCATGACGTAAGACGCGGTACAATGGTGAAAAGAATCTCGGGTCCGGTATTGTGAGATTCAAGCCTCTATCAACCAAGTCGTTCAACAACTTCTTGAGGAATGCTTATGTCGGAGGATCGTGATCGTACTTGACGATCTCCTTGACTATGTCGTTTGTCACGGTTGTATCTCGCCAGTCGCTAGTTCCGTCAATATTTGCGGGGGATTCCAGGAGGAAGTATATTAGGTGCCTCGTGCCCGCGTGATGGTCGGGGAACAAGGTGTAGAACTGCACGGCCGACCCAATTAAAGAGACTCCGTCTGGATTGACCTTGCCTCCAAAATCCACAATTCCACATATTTCCGAAGACACCTCACATGCTCTCCAAACGGCTTCGGATCCGTAATCGAAAGGTGTGGGAGTGCCATCATGCCCAACATCAAAGGTCTGCCTAAAGCATCATTTTTCTCTGCCCCGGACTCCACCGCAATCTGCATGCCTTGGGTGCAACCGTTGATCATGGCGACGTCAAGTGGTGTGTATTCCAATTGTCGTGGGCAGGGCTCATCGATATATTCGCGAAACCCGTCAAAAAGACATTGCCACTGGCGATAATCCGTGGTCCGGTCGACAGCCGCGAAGTGCAGGATAGACATGGCCTTGGGGTCAGTGTCAGAGTCGATGATCATGGCTCCACGGCCGGCTCCATGCTCGACAAGAAGCTTGCACATGTCGGCATGGTTCTGCAGGAAGGCCAGAAAAATAGGAAACGCCGGACCAAAATGGCAAAAGTAACCCTTGAAGACGCGCTGGAAATAGCTGACTTTTTGCAAGAGTTCCTCTGAGTCTATTGTCCTCCATAGCAGGGTTGAGCAAGGGATTGTGAGACTTGCTTTCATGTCCAGGAGCGTTTTTGTGAGACGCACATTCAATTATGACGACAGCGAAATGTAGAGCAGTCGAGGTCTTGTACAAATTATCGTTCCACATCTGGTCTATTACCCATTGTGAAAGATCTCGCTGGATAGCGTCGATCTGACCTCCCCACCGGCGAGAAATTTCCAACGTTCTGACGCGGAGTCAGTTCTCTGCTCGTCATATGCATAGGCAGCCATCCATTTGATCGCGAACGACGTGTGCTCCTTGGCGTCCCTGGTGTAAAGTTCCTGAGTAGCGGTCTCATACCAAGCTCGGCAACTCTGGCCTAGGCGAGAAAGCGACTGCTGTGAACTATGTGAGCCATGATTTGGTGCTTCATCTCTGGTGGTAAAAGGGCCACAGGGCACCTCGACTCGTCAATATCCCGCTTCCGGGCCGTAGGACGCGCTTCACGAGCAGCTGAATCCATGTTGGCGATTGTTGTTGGCTTGATGGTAAGGTTTTGTCGGACATGGGGCCCGGAGGCACATAATCGTGTTGTCGCAGCGGACTCACTCGGCGTGGTACAGTCTGATACTCGAAACTCTTGTTGCCGAAAAACGCGGTCGCGTCGTAAGACCAATAATGTGAAGCAGCAAAGATACTAAAAACAGCTTATCAAAATGCAGTGACGCGAAGCTACCCACCTAATGCCAGAGCGCGTCAAAGATGGGCAAAACTGAAGGGGTACTCCGTATGCGACGCGTCACGCAAGTCACGTGTTCTCATTTTGGTACATACAGTATGTACATACCTCTCTTCCCACGGGGGTTGCTGCCGACGTCGTCACAAACTCTGCTCCTACATATCTACCTAACCAATCACAGACCTCTCGCCAAAGACAATGGACTGTTGCCTCCATTTACCAGCTCAATCAATTCCACTCCAAGATTTCTATATTCAAGTATGTCACCTGCCACCTCGTTCCCATCCGCCTTGCCTATGAAGCCTCTTCAAGCGGTACAGTGGATGTCCTCGCTGCTTGCATGACCATGGTCCTCATCATTGTCGATGCCATGATTCGTGACCTCTTCGTTTGTATCAGTGTGCAAGGGCAGATTCATCACGTCTTGATTTGTCTTGCGACGCTCGAAGTCAGCGAGCCGTTCCGTGTTGGGCGTCGTCGTGACGTCTTGGAGGTTGAAGGGGCTATCAGCATAATGTCCTAGCTGTTGAACAATTTGGGGGCAAAATGGAACTTTCGTTTTGACTGAAGAGCCAAGTCTCCCAAACTGTGGGAAAGTGGGAATATTATGTACATACCTAAGGGTGCAGGCGCGGCCGTCACGTGATGCGGCTGCCAGCACTAGCATGGCATATTCCTCAATACTAGCTTTCTTTCCCCCACGATATACCGCGCATTAGCAAGGGGAAACGTGTGAGGAGAACACGATCAGTGCAAATACATTGATTGCCCCGCATGGATGATGGAGTTGTCAGACATTGCCCGTCGAAGCGTGTCATCTTCTCTCCATGGGCTTGCGGCAACTGGACCCTGGTGACCCGGGTGACGTTCCCGGCTGACAGCAGGCTCGAGCGAGATGCAACTCTAAGGTACAATGAAACAGATATTGTCTAAGAAGTCCAGTTTCCATGGACCATGACATGCCGATTGAATCCGGTACCCTCTTGTGCCACGGGGGTGGCGAGACCGGGTCTATTGGCTTAGGCTCTAAAGAGCACGTCTCGATGAAGCTGCATATTAGCGGATCAGCACTGAGACTCAGGTGTATGTGTGTGTGTGTGTGTGTGTGTGTTGTGGGCGTCGGCATGTCTGTATGTGCATTGCATGTAGGTGTACATCTAGACCCTTTCTTGGCATGGTCTCGCCACGTCGGCAGAAGATTTCAAGGTCAGATTGCAGAACTGTGAACGGTGTGGTGTTTGATCGCAGGTCCATTATAAAGGAGCCAGTCGGCCCCCGGGCGGCGCAGTTCATGATGAACTCTTGAAGGACTCATCTCAAATCAATCGTCTACGTTCCTATAAAAATACCAAAATGCTCGTCCGCGTTTCCACTGTTCTCTCTGCCGTCGCAGTGCTGCTCGCCAATCAGGCTGTGGCGGCTCCCGGCCAAGATGTTACGCCTCGCGACGAAGTCTCGGCGCGAGCAGAGATGGCCGCTATGATTGCCACCGACCCATGTAGGTGCCTCTGCAGACTTATTTCCGCTTGTTCATTCATCGTTGATCTTGATCCCCGTCATCTAACACGTCTTCAGATTTTGCATGCAACTGCCCCAACAACTGCAAACATAAGGAAGGCACCAGCTGCAGATACTACAAGAACTTTTCCGACTCGGGCCCCGTTGCCAAAGGAAGTACGTGTCACCTTTATTGCCACATTCCTTCTTATATATGAAACAAGAAGTGCTAATTGTCCGCAGAATGTGGCTGGCAGAACGGCCACCTGTACTGCTATGCGTAGGCTCCGCAGACAAGCTGGATGGATTCATGGAACGAAGACTGGGTCATGTAGAAGCAGCAGTAGCCGTAAAGTAGTCTCAACAGAAGTTGTGGCCACTGGCGGTATCCTCCTCGTACAATTTGTGCCTGCGCCTCCTGGTGATTACTGCAACAACCTCGTATAAGAAGAATATCATCATAGACTATGACTCTAGATGTATCAGAAGCAGAGGTTCTCGAGTAATGTAGGCTGAGTATTAAGCGCCCCTATTCAGCGTCTTTCACGGTACCATGAAAAATATGAATATGGCATTGAGTGAAGACGGGGTGTCGCAGGGTATATAGGGATAAACAAAGCACATCAGAGTGGCCAGACGGCTGCGCCCATTCTTTTGTGCAACACGGGGCATCGTGCGTCCCTGTGTAGTCGACCAATTGCGAAGTGACGTCTGTGACATACAATTGAATCCATTATCCAACAATGACCTATTGGGGCCCCAGAAAGCGGGAAGAGAATGGTGGATGCCGTCTCAGACTCTTACCACGAAGACCGGCTATCCATTGCACGTTGCAATTGGCGCCCGAGAAACAGACTGCCATCGGCCGGAGGTGGTGATGATTGGCCTTGGCCGCCGGCGCCCGCCGCAAAGTCAACACTCGACATGTCGTGAGACGCTACTATGCTGACAGCCCGCCGACTTCAAACTTGCATGATCCGGATGCTATACACGAATCTTACGTCAACTCGCAAGGGGACCAATTGTGAAACATGCAGGCTGCAGCGGGGAGAACTATTGTATTGCTTACATGATCTCGGCATCTCCGGGTATTTTGCCCCGAAAGTCTGAAATCTGGGGGGTCGAGTAGGTACCGCCACCGACCGGTAGGTGATTTATTTCGTGATGACGCGCCTGTAACGATGTGACAGTGACGAGGCACGCCGAAATCCCTCCCCTATATACCCGGCGATACCTTTGAAACCTCAGCATTTTCAAGTCTCGCGCTCATGCGCAAGACTGACTCGCTGTCAGATTTATTGCATTTGCGACGGATCACCAGTTGACAAGCGGAGCGACGAGAGACCTCAAGGCTTCAGAGTCGTATCACATAATCACCCAAGAGTCAACCTTTCTGCAGAAAACGCCTCGCATGCAATGCAACATAGATTGCTGGCCTTCTCCGCATGCGGCATCTGGGCAGCACACACAGAGTCATCAGAATGTTCTTTGCATCATCTTTTTTTTTTGCATGATACGCGCGTCGCTTGAAGAAAGCCCCGCAGTGCGTTGCGTTGCCCGTCTTTCCCCGATGCCATGCGAGACATGCCTACAATGGCCACGATCTATCGATGCTAGTCGAGATGCAATGGAGCGGAAGCGCATCAGCCGACCGACCGATATCAAGTCTCAGTGCCATTCTGTGACTTGGAGAAAAGAGGCGTCAACGTCAAACAGAAAACGCAGACAGCAGCACGAGACAAGGCGCTATCGCTATGTTGGCACCCTCACTACCTATGATTCATAGGTCATGACATGGCCGTTATACCTTATATATAATCTGACCTTGCACTAAGTTGTAATCCTTGACCAAGATCGCCCATTCTACCTCTCACATTCACTCCATCTCTATCATTGCTGTCCCGCGCTCAAAATGCAGATCAAGACCGCCCTCACTGCCGTACTGCTCATGGTGAGCGGAGCGACCGCCATCGCCACCGACGCATGTGAGTACAACTACGAGAGGCTTTAGTCAATTCATCGTAGGCGATATGCTGAGTACTGACACTTTTCGTTCTATTTAGACCACGCATGCAATTGCCCCAACAACTGCTCTCACAGAAGTGGCTCGAGCTGCAGGTTTCGCGGAGGTCCTTCGGGCAACGCGCCCGTCTTGAAAGGAAGTATGTAGAATCTCAATTTTTCGTAGGTTTTATGATGGAAGTTTTGCTGACTTGGGCGTAGAATGTGAAACTGTCGGAGGATATCTGAGCTGCATCGCGCAGTAAAGTGGGGAGATGCTGCTGCTGCTGAAGTCAACGACGATGAGACTCGGAGTCTCAGACAAACAATTCTACTTTCCCAGTCAAATCTTAAGCAGGAAACTCGCGTGAGTGTTCTAGGTAGCTATGAATATAAAGCTCTCGGAACATTTCTGTGCGTTGTGGGCGTTTGTGGTTTTGTGACTTGTCTGTGTAAGCTTGGTATATTTTATATATAAGTCTTGTGCACACGGCCGTCGGCACTGGGCAGAGAATCATGAACGTAAATAATTTACCCACGGGCGATGCGAACTGCTCAAACCAATTCCATTGCCTCAAACTGGACCCTGGTTGGCACTTGGCAGTGGTTGTGAGTCGTGACAGTGTGTCCAGTGTCCTTGACACTCGCAGGCGAAACACTGCTCACCAAAATGTATGTATTTGTCTTTTCTCTTTTTCAGGACGTTCAAGTTACACTACGAAAGCGCCACAACTCAGCGTTAGTAGTTACTCAGGAGTCAGGGCGTTGAAAGGTTGAAAACTTGGAATCTCAATCGGCGGTAGAATTGAACATCAATGAGCACTGAGCAGAAAATGGATTTGCTGAATAGATGACTGTCACTGGTTCTCCATGTCTCTTTTAGTTCACTTTCACTGCATAACGCATCGCAATGGCGATTCCTTCACTGATTCACTCTGTTTCTTTAGTCCTGATCCTCTCAATTTCTTCGATTCCATGACGTGAACGTGTGCTACCAAATACCTGCGCACTAGTCTCATGTAAAAGGCTTCTCTGCGACTTCGGACTCTTAAACGCCATTTCCTCCATACAAGCATAGTCCGTCGGACCCGTCCGTCCCACTCCAAACTCTTCCTACCCTACTAACCCTTTCATCCTTCCCTTCGTCTCTCACTTCGGATCGATTTATCGAATGAACGGTCATCATCCGACGTTATTCAGTTTCCTGCAGGCGGAAATACAATCAAGGCACTGTTTCAAGTTGGTGCCAAAACAGGCGTAGTGGCAGAGATCAACACAGTTGTACTAGCTTCATGTCAAATAATTTTCTCCAAATCTCAGATAATCTATCTAAATGGAACTCACCTTGTCCACTGACACCTCGTGAGTCTGTTCATGTTGAGAAATGAGAGAGCCCAAAAGTTAGTACAATATTAAGCCGCAAGCGTCATGAGACGAGGGGTTCGAGGGAGAAGACATGACGTACGCGAGCCTCGAGCTGGTGTTGGGGAGCGGCGCCGACGAGGGCTGCGAAAAGGACGACACTGAGAGTTTGGATGAGCATATTGTGTGTTATGAACTTGTGTCTTGGTGTTGTTTGACGAAATGGGTGACGATTTTAGAGAATGACGCAATGAGTTGAACAGAGCTCAAGAAAGAAATAATAATGCAGAGCGATGAGCGCTTATATAGGTGTCTGTTGAAATGTGTTGTCCCCCGTCGGAGGCAATCAAGCCAGTGATACGCAAAAGGCCATTTATCCGCGGACCGCCAATAGCCTCCACGAGTGGCTCAGCGAGCGGCGAGCCTGGCCAACTCGGGGCAATCTATCACCTGATTATTCCCTTCCTTCTTCTTTTGCCTCCTCCCTTGACTGTTTCTTCTTGGTCTTCATTGCCCTTCCGTTTCTTTCTTTTTTTGCTTTTTTTCTCGTATATCCGCGTCACTTTCTGTATTGACATACACATCCGTACTGTCTATTCGGTGAAACCAATGTAGGCCATGTCTCTCATCTGAGGTCTCCAGAGTCCAGACTCCAAATCTCGTCCAGGTGACAGGTCTGCTGCAGCAGTGCAAGGACTCGCCGCTCGATTGCATTTGTACTTTACGGAGTACGCAATGAATGCCTATCTATGTTCTACACCGCCGACCGGTGGCCGGACCAAACGCCGGGGATGGGGCCACGTATGGTGTGACACCGCAACAAAATCCGATATGCATGATGCATTTAGGTTTGGAAACGCCACAACTCAGGACGTTATGTGGAATCGGCGGCAGGATTGTATATTCATGAGCAGAAAGTAGACTCGCTCAATAAATGGCCCTCACTGGTTCTCCACGTCTGTTCTGATTCACTTCCACTTCACAGGAAGTCGCGATGGCGAGTTCCGTCAGATTGATTCATCGTTCCAACCTCCAATTGGCAATATACTTCTCAATACACTGAAACACTTTGGCTCCATGAGGTGAAAGTATACTACCACTATCCGCACGTGAATCCTTCGTAAGAGCCTTTCTTGCGACTCTCCCAAGACTCCGAAGCCAATTTCTCCATCCAAGCAAACTTCAAAGTCCCGTGGGCCGTCGGACGTCCGTCTCACTCCAAGCCCTGCCTCCGCCTCTCACTTAGGATCGACTGGACCGCCATCATCCGCGGTACTGGTGCAGGTGGCCACACAAGCAAGGCACTGCAGCCTCTTCTCATTGCTCTCACAGTCTTTGGCGCAGATAATACGACAGGTTTTCTAGCGTCATGGTCAACACAGGTAACATAAATCCTCGAGTCTCGTTCTATATAAGCGAAACTTACCATAGAGAGAGTCTGTTGGGCAATGGAAGAGCACAAAAATTAGCATAGTATCAAGCATAATGAGACGAGTGGTGGGGAGACATGACGTACGCGAGCCTCGGGCTGGTGTTGAGGAGCGGCGCCGACGAGGGCTGCGAAAAGGACGGCACTGAAAGTATGGACTAGCATTGTGTATTGTGCCTTGGTGTTGCTTGACGAATAGTACGACAATTGTGGAGGACGAATAAAACCAGATTCAAGGAGGAGAAAGAATAATGCAGAGCGATTAGCGCTTATATACGTGTCTGTTGAAATCTGTCGTCCCGTTGGAACTTGGAAGCGATCGGACCAGTGACATGCAACATGGTCAATAGTCAACACGAGTAAGCCTGGTCAGTTTGGTGCAATCTTCCACTTGTTATCTCTCTCTCTTTCTTTTTTTTCCGTCTTTCTTCTTGTTGCCTTTTCCTTTCTGTTTCTTGTTGACCCCCTTCCGTTTCTTCTCCTTCGACTTTATTGTTTGTCTATGTCTAATTGCCATAGACACCACCTGTACATTACATTCGGCCAAAACGGTGTACACGTACGGAGTACCTACTGGTCCATCTCTAGCCTGCAGGAATTCCCCGCTTGATTGCATTTGCACTACGGAGGGGTATACGGAGTACGGAATACATACCTACATACGAGTATTGCTATTCGCGCGACTCTATTATTCTAATCGCGCGACTACTCCACTCATCCCCCCCATGGCCCCACTTACAATTTTCCGCTTACTAGGTAGCACCCAGATGATTTTTCCTTTCACCCCCCTCTGCCATACATCGACCAAAAGACCGCGAAAAGCATCAAGCAAGCAAAATCTGCCAAACCTGCTAAGACATATTTGCCGTGGAAGCGACAATGGGCGGCTTGCTTTATTAATTACTATCGGAATTTCGGCGAGTCATCTAATAGTTTCACGGAAGC
>SRPO01000388.1:0-21004 GCA_018360065.1 Claviceps pazoutovae
GCATCCAAAGTCTCGGGCTAGACTTTGTCGACAGTCACTTCTGGAGATGCAGAGTCCAGCCAAGGCTCTTGCTCTTCTCCGGAAGGCGTCGTTCCGAAGCCGATGCATGGCCCTTACCCTCCCCCTCAGACCCAGAAGCCAATGCCGCACCGCCGCCTTCCATCTTCAATGACGGGCGCAGGCCCCGAGAAGTCGGACACCGCCTCGCGGCTGCGACAATGCTTCCTGGGCTTCTCGTCCTGGTTCCCGCCGGTCTGGTACCGTCTGGCTCGTTGCTGGCTGGTATTCATACCGCGCCTAGCGCAGCCAACGCCACGACCTTCCAGTTCGGGCTCAGTCTCCTCCAAGTTGCGACTGGGTTAAGTCTCGGGGTGTCTTTGGGCGCCCTGATTCTAGGCCCGCTCGGCAGGAGTGGACTGACAAGTTTCTGAGGGGGTGGGGAGAGGAAATCGGGGTGTATTCATGGTCGCTCGTGGTCCGGCGTGGTGGGTGGTAAAGGTGGTTACGCGAGCCTGGCAAACTCGCTTGCTTTGCTTATGAGGTATCAAGTCGAACCTCCATGTATATAGATTTTCCTGTTGTTTTTCTTGGTTTTCCTATTGTTTTTCTTGTTTTCATTGGTTTCCTTGGTTTCCTATTGTTTTTCCTGGTTTCCTATTGTTTTTCTTGGCTCTATTGCTATTGTTTTTCTTCGCTTTATGTATATAGATTCCCATCTTGTTTTTCATTGGTTTATTTACCTATTGCTATTGTCTTTACGCATACAAAACGAGCGGCAACTTTCTGTGTCCGAATTGCCCGTGTCGTCATGTTTGTTAGTCGGTGGTCCTAACGATGCACCCGGGCAGGCTAGTTCTCAACTTGTAATATTCGACGATTCGGTGCCCAACGAAACGAAATGATCGCCTGTTGTTTATTGTCATCATACCGACGTATACTTTTCGGTTATGCTGAAAGATGTCATGATCTTGGTGTTCATGCACAACAACGGCGAACATTCGCACTGGTACCTGCTCAGCAACGTGCGGAAATGAACTCCTCGAGGGGCTAGGGATAGACTACAGTCTATCTATCTGAACTGGCCCCTGGGCGCCGTAGAACCTGTGAGGAATCGTATATCCCTACCGACCCGGCTAAAAGGTAAGAACACTAAGCTGGTAGTAACCGGCTTAGTGGGGGATATGTAGGTACTGCGCAACGGTCAGAGCTGCAACAGAGTAGCCGCCAGACCTTTAAACCATTCAAGAATCTCTGTTCATGCCTAAAGAGCGAATGTATAACCGTGAACCCAGGGGCCAGCCGTGACACATCATACCTGACGAAGTGCCAGGTTTTATCAAGGTACCTTGGAGAGGTTGTGTCATGTGAACAGTGACAGATGTGCTAGATAAGTTTAAAGGAGACTCGGAGAGCTCGTCAATATTGAATAGGATCATCGACAGCATGCTTCGTCGTTTTGAATCTCCAGGTGGTGACTCATCGACAGCACCGTCTGATATTTGCACCCCTTTGGAGGCAGGCTACAATTTCTAAGGTCACTATTCTGCCCTTCACAAGAGAAGACGAGGAAACCGGACAGCTTGCATGACGCACTAAGAGACCTGCCTCGTGAAGGGACCGACAGACGCACCAAAATAAAGGAGCCCACAGGCATCTCAATTGCTGACTCCCTTTTTGTGGTAGACAGCGGTAGATGCACCTTTTGATCTCCTGGAGATCAAAAGGTGCATCTACCGCTGTCTCGTTCCCGCCGGCGTGATGATACACACAATAGGGTTCTTCATCCTCGATCACTTCAAGCCACCATAGCCTTATTACAATTCTGTGCGAGATCAAGGTTGAAGGCACATCTCGTATACTGCGCCGCCGGCCGGCGCGGCAGGAACGACGCCGCCCAGGAGCCTCAGCACGGAGCGTTAAGTTGACAGTAGCTACTAGCAGTGGTGGAGGGACCGATTTCCAAGCAGAAGACATTTGGCGAAGCCCACTTCTTCAGCGACTCGAGCATCACCACGTCGACACAAGTGAGACTGCAAAACTGGAAATCAGAGGCGCTCTGAATCGGATAAATCTACCGTCGCAGGAGCAATAACAATTGGGCTCTATACTCAGATCTTGCTCTCATGCTCAGTCAGAAAAGGTAGCAAAAGAGAGCCCGGGCAAGAAAAAGAAGAAAGGCAATATTTATCCAACACCAACATAGGTTTGAGGAGAACTCGGAGGACTGCAAAAAAATAAAAGATGCCAGAATCTAAGCTCGGAACCAACACTACGCAGCAGGGGGCCTGAAACAGCCTCAATAGCCTAGAGGACGCAGAGTCACAATCCCCAGAAAGACTATCAACGTATTGTTGTCACTGAAAATTGAGCAGGAGCGGAAGCCGCGAAACAGCAGCAGTGAATGACGTCCGCATAGAACAATTATCCACAACCCGATCTTACAATTGGAGCGTTTGGAAAGAGAAGGTCCATGGACCATGGATGAGGGAACCATCTCAGTATATTGACGGCGATCAGAGTTCACTGACAGAGTCAGAGCACGACGATGAGGCAGCGGCAGGGGCTTCTGCTCCTCATATATCGCAAGCTGCGAATACCTGAGTGCGCTGCTCTGAATTTGAAAACCCGCGCATGCTCATAGGGGTCAAGCTACAGACGAGATCGATTTGGAGAAGCGAGGCACGGCCGGATGGTCTCAATTGATGAGTGCATTGGTAGAGTCACTTGGAAGTCGGGAGTGACACTTGCCGGCCCGTCAAGCTGGTGATTATGTAAAAATGAGAGGGGGGATAAAGAGCGTGTCACAAATCAGTGATGGCTTGCATGGGTTATTTAAGTGAACGCCCATGTACGGAGTAGTAGAGAGTCGCGAGGCTGCAGGCGCTTGTCGGTCATGAAGTGGTCTGCGTGAATGATGAGACTTGAAATACAACACAAGTTCGCGACGGCAACATTGGTCTTGTCGCGCCCCAGAATCACGCCGAGGCACGTGACTAGTATCTTTCACCATTGTCACATGTATGTACCTACATACATACATAGCATGTGTGTATGTGTTGGTTCAACTTGTTTGGTGCGAGGAGATTGGCGGCGCTTTTAGAACCAAGTCATGGTAATACAAAAGTTGTAACAGACTCGTGGCTTGACGCGACGCGGCTTGGCATGGCCATCGTTGATTATTTTTGTCCACCAAGTCGCTTCATTCGCAATGTACACAGTACATACATATGTACCTCATACAAACTTAGCCACCACCTAGCTAGCTAGCCTTTTCTTGTACATGTATGTATCTAGGTACCTTGATGCCCCGTGCGCTTCTAGGTATGTACATATTGAAAGTCGCTTGACCCTGGCAAGCCTGACCGGAGCGGCGGAGGCCAATCGCTAGCCTCCGTCAAGTGCTGTAGGTTCCCACAAACCTGTCGTGTTCAAATCCATGTCTGTGGTCAAAAGGTGGGCCCAAACAGCCGGGGCTGGCTGAGAGCGTCAATGATTGCCCCACCTATAAGTCATGGCTCTTTCCCATTCGGCAGCGTTCGGCCCCCCGGCCCACCTTGTCCGGCCGTCCATCCCCATCAACCTCCTCGCCGTCCATTTCCATTCCTCTCATTCACTTCATCAACAATTGACCAGCGGCATTCGCCACGTCTTCCACTCTCACCGACACGCGCAATAGCGACCGCCTTTCCTTCACTCGCAACTACCGCATCACGAAACTCGATCTTTTGAACTCGACCTTTCCCGTATATTTGCCACGTCGACCGAGTCGCTCGTACTGTTTACGGCAACTATCGGCCGCTCCGCTTCTCAACTCTCAGCGTGTACGAGGCGAGACGTTTCGAAACCAAAAAAATAAAAATCGGACCCCTCGCCAGTACTATTCAGTATCGCAACGAGGTCACTTCTTGCATAATTTCATTCCTTGACTCCTGCAGACACCATAAAGTCCCGACGAAGACACGGTGAAGCGACAACGCTGGACAGACTGTGCTGCCGAATCGGCCGCTTTTGAGGCTGTGCTCCGGGATACACAACTCGTCTTCTCGCCACAGCCCACTCCTGGCGCCAAATTACTAGCGATCCCGCTCATCACCCTCGACACCGAATCAACATGTGTAAGACTTTAATATTGGCACGACATCGATAATTGGCGTCCTTAAGGCCACATGCTGACACGATTGCCTCACAGCTGGTCTCTCTTACACAATCGTGCCGTTTTTTGATATCAATCAACTTCCAGCTTGTGCTGCTCAATGTCAGCCGCTGTGGGATGCCAATGGCGGATGTGTTCCTCCAGCTATCCCCAAAGCCGATCCCAAGCTCTACGGAGAATGCTTCTGCGCTAATGGCAAAGTCGCTGCCTTCTCGACTGCTGCTTCCGGTGTGTGTGACAATGCCTGTCCCGGTGATGCTAAGGGCATGAGCTCCATAGCAGGATGGTTCTCCAAGTTCTGCAGCGTAACGGCAGTAACTACGCCCAAAACAACAAGTTCAGCATCCGGCGCAGGCGCGACAGGCAATTCGGGGTCGATGTACAATGGAGGCAGTACCGGTGGCGGTGGTGACTGGTAAGTCTTTGATATATTGTCTCTTTTCCGTTCACTATTCTCGAATTCATTGTCTAGTCTTTGTGCTAACCTTATTCATCGCACAGGCTCTCTACCCACTGGCAATGGGTCATTATGCTTGTCATTCTAGTGGTTGGTATTGCTGGCATTTGGATCGGTGCCTGTATATGGCGCCGCCGGTATTTGCGCAAGAAGGATCGACAGACATCATTTGGGCAAAAGCATTCCGGATCGGTCAGCAACCCCTCATGGGGTCCGGCCATCACAGGCTCCGATTCAGCAACCCCCTTCACATGTGCCGAAGGTCGTGACACAGAAAATGGCATGGACAACGAAAAGCCCCAGAAACGCAAGCAAAAGAAGAAGTGGACTGTTACTGAGCGCACATGAGAGGCGCCACGTGTCTTTTGCGGTTTTACCGCTCAGCTTTGGCGCCACACTACTATACGACGGAACAAACTCTCACGCCCCCCTTTTTTTCCTCATCTGTCATTTTTCCTGTTCCTGCCTTCTAGGTATTGCAGGTCACCTCACATCAACACTTCAACTTCCCTAGCCTCCGCTTGGCCGCTTGGCCGAAGGCCAAGCCAAGACATACAAACTGATGCCACTTGCCTGGCAAGGGCTCGTCTCAATATAGTATGTAAAGCTCTATGGTGCCTTTTGATGGAACGCACCGCTGTCCTCCGGATTTGGACATATTGACTTCTCAATCGGGACGTGGCTCAATGCCACGCGTCCCAAGGCAGCTCGACATGGCTGCGCCTGTCTGCCACTCATTGGCCTTTTCTTCCCTTTTACCTGCGTTGGCGTTGCTAGGGCTATATGCTTACTCTGTATCATTTGTTTGGACGTTACACCACGCTCTAATCGCTGATACTCCCAGAACTGTTGTTGGCGTTGGAGTTCTTGTCTCTCTCTTTTTTCTCCTTATTTAAATGTGCGTATCTTACAGGACGACGCCGTGTAGTCAAGAGGCTATTGGCTAGGGCAGGCGGGAGGGGAGACGAGCCTGGCCTCTAACATGGCTTTATTTGGGTCATGGACCGCATGGCGCGTGGCAAAAGATGAAGCTAGGGTCATGAACAAGGTAGATAAACTCACAGCTTACTGTTTATATATACTAGTCATGTCTCCAAGTTTGAACGATGACAAGGTCATTACAACTCGATAAAGCTTTTCCGTGTCTTCATGTACCTCCGATTTGGTCCGGCATCACATCTCCCCCTTCACCTTTCCTTCGACCTATTCTTGTTCCCAAGAGTGCATCTCTGACAGTCCGACTGGACAGGTAAATAATGAAGCTCATCCTCTCGACGCCTTTTGTTGCTCCTCATACCCATCCATGTAGAGATCAATCAAGCACCCTGCCGACCAAGCCTGCGTAGGACTCTGTAAAGAAGAAAGAAGGATTAGCAAATGGATCTTGCGAGACGGGAGTTTCTGACAAGACCCTTCTTCCCGGGAAGGAGAGAAGACCCCCGAGAAAGACAATAGTAAGTAGTCAAAGGAACAAGTAGCCAATCCAGGACGAAAAATTCTCAGGAAGGACTTCAAAAAAAAAAAAAAAAAAGATAAACGAAGAAAGTATCACGTACCGAATCCGGGCAATACTCCCCCCTCTTCTGCGTCAACTCCGTCAACCCCGCCCACGGACTCCGCCTGATCATCTCCTTACATCCAACCAATCGCCTCGTAACCTGCTGAAAAGCCTCTACCCGTCCCGCGGGATCCCCCCTCTGCATCAAATCAAACTTGAGCAACGCGCGGAGGAAAAACCCCGTTGGCCAGAGCCACTCGGGACCTTGATGGTAATTACGCCCCTTACTCGTAGCAAAGTCAGTGCTGTCTTCGCTGTTCCGGTAATATGGTCTGTAGTTGAGATCCGCGGGATCGAGGGTCGCCATGCCGGTTGGGCCACGGAGAACCGAGTCTGCTATACAGAGGGCGTGCATGGCATGGTCGGGGTTGAAGAGCGAGGGCGCAACGGTCATGGCGATGGGAAAATTGGATCGGAATTGGTAGTCTTCGTACTCCTTGCCTGATTTGTAGAGATCTTTGTAGATGCCTCGGCGGTTGATGACGGAGGGGTTCACGTCGTATTTTGGGTCGTCTTCTGGGGATAGAGGCACGAAGTAGCATCGCTCAAAGTTGTCCTTGATACGGGATGCCCACTCTGTGAATGTAACGGGTTTTCCTTGGGGTGTGGGCTTGACTGATGAGTAGGCGTATGCGACTTGCTGGCTCAGCGTGGATAGCCATGCCAAGGTGCTGTACAGTAAGCCGGTTATTTCGACGGCAGCACCGTCGCGAGGTGTTCCTGGGACACCCTTGGATCCTGCTCGCTCGCTTTCTCCCATCTTATCCATCCAAGTGCCACAGTTAGATTGGTTGCCCCCAAAGATGAGGCCGGTGTCCCAGTCGACGTAGATGCGTTGGTTGAAGCCCTCGTCTTTCATCTGTGAGTCAATCTGAGGACCGGCGTTGGCCTCTCGGAATTCCATACCGGAGGCGTGTCTCTGCAGTGCCTCCTGAATGACATCCTCAATGGTGCTCTCTTTCGAGTACGCTCGGGGATCATCAGTGGGGAACCAGGTGTCGTCGTAGGGCAAGAAGCGCCGTTTGACAGTTGACTTGAGGAGTCCCAATCCTTCAGGCGCCAACCGCACGTAGTCCTGAATAGTTTGTAAAAAGAACCAGACAGAATCTCGTGAGTTGTAGCGAGGAGCGTCGCCGCTACTGAGAAGATTGGGTATCATGCCATGCTTGAGGACGCTCGCAAACGCCAGGATATGCTCTTTTGCTTCGTCGAATCGCCCGGTGCCGAGATAAAGGCCCCGTATCGATATAAAAACGTCGCGACCCCAGCAGCGTGACCATTCAACAGCGAAATGTGGCAGGCCGGCTGCGATGGAGGGCACAGCCTTGTTCGGCCAAAGAGAGGCTGATTTGACATAACCAGTCTGTTGGATACTGACCATTGCCAGATCCTGAAGGAACCACTGGCCCTTGTTCACGTCCTCTCCCATGAGCTCCAGCGCCTGGTCTCGACTGGCATGGTAAGCAGTTCTCAGGACCAAGCCAAAATAGCGCGGCAGGAGGAAACTAGGAATGGTTCGTATGGCATCAAAGCGCTCCTTGAGCCATGACGCGGGGGTCGTGAGCTTCTCGTAGCGCCCGTTCTCGCTTGTCCTTTGCAGTCGTCCTAGAATGTAATCAAGAGCCCAAGTGCCATCACGGAGATTTTGGCACAAGGGATGTGCGAGGTTGTTTTCTCGAATGACGTCCTTCATTATACTCCACCACCCCTGCAAACCGGCGTATACAAGCTTGCCATGGCCTGGGACGTCATAGGTCCCATCACGACCGCCACTCGAATCCAGCTCCTCGGCCTCGCACTTGTATAGCAGGAAATTTAGATCAATCAGGTCTAACTGGCTCCATGCTGCCTGAGCACCCGACGTGACATAAGTGTCCAGACCTGCAGAATGCTCCGCGGCAGGGATCCATGTTTCGAACAGAGCAATGCTTCCAGGAGGGAAATTGTCTCGCACCGTAATCACGGTGTCGTCTCCATGTACATCCAAGCTGACTCCACCAATATCTATGACTCGACTTGGAAGACCAACAAGAAACTGACTGTTATCGACCGCGTGCTTGGTAGCTTCTTGACTGGCGTCCACTTCTAAGCTCCAGCTCCCAAGGTGCTGTGCCCGAGTTCCCGCAAGCTTAACAGGGTTGAGGTTTCCGTTGCCATTGCCACACCCAGGAAAGGCGGTGTGTGCTATCAAGAAGTACCCCTTTCTTGATTCAGGATGTACCCTGTGAACGGTGATGTACTCCTCTTCGTGGTGAATATGGGTTTCGTCATACCCATCCTTGCCCATCAAAGTGTGGATCTGGTTCAGCAACTTCTTCACTCCCGCAATGCCATTCTTGCTCCGGCCCACCTTGATGGGTAAAGACTTGGAAGACTCTGACGTGTATAAGCGTGTCTCGTTTACTAGATCCACGAGTTTGGGATAGATATCATCATAGCCCATGACCGAGCCCGTTGCACTAGCACACATGCTGACAAGGGCCGCATTTGGCAAGGTATCTCGCGCGTCTCGTTTCTGTGCCGGAGTTTCGTTATCATGAGTGCAATCCATGAAGAGCGCATGGACCGGGGTGGGTTTGATCCTGCGTACAACGTCTCTCGTGAGATCGCCTTTACTCTTTGGGTCTGGCGAAGAAGACGGATCTCCAAGGGATATCTCGTCAACCTCGAAACTACCAATCGGACGACCGCCGTGTCGATGAACCAGTCTGCTGAGCTCAGCAGTGCTCCATGCCTGCATTGCCTCTCGAATGAGTGAGCTGAGACCCAGTCGCTTGACGAAGACATAATCCGTCTCTTCCGAACCGGTAAATAGCTCGGCGACAACATAAAGGTCCGGTCGCACAAGCCGCGCTTCATCCAAGATATGCTCTGCCACGTGAATAGGCGTCGAATGGCAGTTGTCGATTCGTAGACCTGCAAAGTACTTTGCCAATGTGCGAGCGTATTTGGTCATGTGCTTCCAGAGCCAGGGACTGTCCTCTGGCCTCGATCCATACCGCAACTTAACACAATCCCCCCATACGATGACCTCGCGCCGCAAGTATACACGCGATTCGGGGCCCGCATTGTCGACGAGCGCATTGCCGCCCCAGACCCAGCCATTATTGGCCAACATGAGGTCACGATTGCCGTGTTGAGATGTAGTTTCATTTGACGGTAATCGTGTAAAGTAAGATTCGATCAACGGGTTTTCCGCATTGATAGGACCGATTTTAGGTCCATTGTCGTCCAAACGAACATACTTGATGCGATTGAAGAGCTGTTCGAGAATTTCCTTGACATCGCCGTCGTATTCCTCGTACAATGGCACGTTCATGGCCTCGAGTATTTTGGACATCTCCAACCGTGCAGCGGCTTTATCTGCGGAAGCAGAGGACTCACCTTCGTATTTTCCGAAACATAATGAAAGCAAAGTCGCCGCTACATTGGGATCGATGGATCTTCTGAAGCGTTCACCCAGACGATCGAATCTCAGCAATCCGTGTTTTCGGAGAAAGGCAACCTTTTCTTCCAAGTTGGAAGTCTCTAGATTTTCTAAATCCTCCTGAATCCCGTTTGCCCCTTGCAGTGTACTTGTACTGGCACTAGTCCAAGCCGATACAGCTGCGTTGGCGTCTCCTTCGACATCCAAAGTATAATATTCCCATAGTCTAATCCCGGCAATAACGTTTGTTTTGATCGCCTCCAAGAGCAGCATCAGGTCATCTACTGATTTCGGATCGGTTGGGAGGCCGAGAGATTTCAGGTCCGAGCTCAATTGGAGCAAGCTTGTGTCAAGCACGTAGGCAGACTCCAGCCATGGCGCAGTGGATAAATTGTAGCCAGCTTCCGGATGCTGCTCCAGCCACTTCGTATTATTAGCTGTGTGGTTGAGGACAATGTCGGTCAAGCTCAATAAAGAATGTTGGCGCTCCAAGCTATCAATGAGTTTCTTCACATCGGCTTCCCCAGCAGGGAAACAAACGGGATCCCAGCCCAATTGGTCGTAAAGGCTGTAGGGAGAATTAGAGGATCCTCGAACTTGCAGAGGGGTAAAGTGTATCATGTTGTATCCTCGATCGCTGATTCCTCGCAAGTGCTTCTCCCAATCGGTGGGATACTTGCCCATGAATTTACTGATGACGGAGAAAATAGATAGAGCCGGCAAGGGCAGAGGTGACCCATCCAGCTGCAGACGAGGCGCAACGTCAATATAATAGAGTGGCGACTTTTTCAATTCCACCGCATCCTGGGACGACTTTTTGGACAGGTGTGGCTCGAGGCTGGGCAATTCTGCATAGGTGGTATAGAACGCATAGGCTCCGGGATGATGTATCTCGACGGAAACCTCAATGGTGCGGTTGAAGTCAGGAGTGAGTCTAAAAAACGTCAGCACAAAGACAGAGAAAGGCCAGCTTTCCCAAGCAGAGAAGCCATGCGAGCAGCTTACTTGAACTCTCTAAAGCTATTGCGTCGAAACTCTTGACCCTTTTCGGGGATGTTGACCCATAAGCTTCCATGGCGACAAATGGAGGATGTACCCTCAATAGCAAATCGCAAAGTAACAGGGTCCCTAGTCGACGAGGTTATATAGATATATTCGCCCGCAACATCAGGAGAGCCGTCGTCGTTGAGCGGCAGCAAATAAACCTGGGTGGACGTCATGGTGCCTGGACTCATGATGCGAAAGAGGAGGGGCGCGCGCCGTTTGCGCTGCCCGGAGCCAGGAAAGCGATCAGCGAGTTCGAGTCTTCGACTGACTAGGAGGTACCTCGCAAAGGACCAGAGTGGTACCAGGTCTCCACACGAGCTCTGAGCAGTGAGATGAACTCTAGAGTCGTATTACTCGGTAGATGGACAGCGCCGCGGTTCCAGTAACTGTATGTGGCAGTCTTGAGTGGGCTGACCCAGTGAGGCGGCAGAGCCACAAGCCAAACATCGGGTTGAGGACGCGATAGGAGGTTGTATGTATTAGGAGCACAAACAAGGGTATACAAGGGGAGTAGAACTTGAAAGACGGGCACGGAGAGGGGCTAACAGAAAGTGGCTGTCGGCGCAAGTGAAGCGAGATGTGTTTTTTCTCCTGTGATTCTCTCTCCTCCATTCTCAACTGCACCAGGTAGGGTTGGCCTTACCACTGGTAAGACCGTAAGATCTCACAGGCACCACCAGTCACCAACGGCAGGAGCAAGGAGGAGTGAGTGCCTTGATTTTTCGACTCCTCGGCTCTTCCATCATCTCCGGCCTCCAACTGGAAATGCTACCCACCACACATGTGCGACTCTCCAATGCACGAGACGGCCACGAGTCATCTGTGAGAAAAAGTGCATAGCAGCAGAAGGTTCAAATCGCCTATCCTTGCTCCCCCTTATTACTCTCTTCTTCCGTGGTGTCCGTCGCAGCCGCCCATGAACTACATAGCCGTGGTCCCCTGTACGCAACATTTATTAGCAGAAGTTTGGTCCGTCGAGGAAATCAAGCTCGGATATCGTTTCCGGACGGCCTGCTCCGCCCTGTCAATCGGGCTGTTTTGAATCTTGTCATTATTGATTTCTGCGGGGCGTTGACGTCATGACTCCCATGACGCAGCGAAGGGATCCATTGCCTGGGTTTGCTCTTGTACGATAAGACGAGAAGAAGCGCGTGTCCGGAAAGACTGTGGTCTTTGTCATCGGCAACCTAGATGCAATATCCTACCTGTACATACCTGATCCTTGGTCTCAACTCGAACTATGTACATATCTACATCTATGTCACATATTTGGCCCACACAGCATACGAACGATAAACTAAGCAAGTCTCCCAGACTAGCTCAACGATCAGTGGTGCAAGGCGCCACGTTTTTGCGTGTCAAAATACCACGTGGGGAACGCCCTAATGAGCAGACCTTCAATTTCCCTAGGTACCTGCTATACGAAATTAGGTAGTAGATACATATGTGCAGGGCCCAAACGACAAAGGCAAGAGAAGTATGGAT
Organism: Claviceps pazoutovae; assembly: GCA_018360065.1. Taxonomy (NCBI): domain Eukaryota; kingdom Fungi; phylum Ascomycota; class Sordariomycetes; order Hypocreales; family Clavicipitaceae; genus Claviceps; species Claviceps pazoutovae. The sequence continues at coordinate 12,128 of SRPO01000388.1, forward strand.
AAGTAACGCTGTCTATGCGACGTACAGTATATTCTTGCAAGTTCCTTGGTCAGTAAAGTCATGTTCGGAAAATCATACACACCCCGCCGGTCAAGTCAAGCACACCTGCCACCTGGTATGTATGTTTTTTTGCTTTGTCTTTCGTTACAGCAATGGTATTCGCCCTTTTCCAGCTGTGTAATGTGAACCAGAACACACACCAAATTGTTTTTCGAGGTGCGAACGGTGAGAACGAGTAAAATGAACCATGAAGCTCATAAATTACGCTTCATCCGTGACTGCTGCCACCAGATTCGGAATATCATTCACATCCCGCTTCCCGAGCAGAATATCATTCACCGCAGTGAACAAGGGGTATTCCTTCTCCAACCCACGCGCCTTCAAGAAGCTGTTCACTTCATACGCCGTCGTTGTTCCCTGGAGCTTCTGGCCGTTGAGGTCCTTCTGCTCCACTTCGTCTACTGTGATGCCTTGCTCGACAGCCTTCTTTGCGCAGCGGAAGTTCCGCCCTCCCGAGGATGATGTAATCAAGTCAGCAACCCCAGCCGACGTCTCTGTGAAAGTTTGGCTTTGAACCGTCTCGCCAAAGAATTCTTTCCCGAATTTGACCATTTCCATTAGGCCGATGCGCATGACCGCAGCTTTGGCATTGTCGCCCCAGCCTCGCCCGTCGACGAAGCCCGCTGCCAAAGCTACAATATTCTTCAATGCTCCACTCAGTGAGACACCGGCAACATCTGAGACCATCTGAACGTGGAAGTAAGGGCGATGAAAGAGAGCACGAAAGCAGTCATGGTCGAGAGGCGGGTATTCGGCCGGGAGAGCAACGAGCTTGGTTTTAGACGTCCGGCCTCGGCAGTCTCTGTGCGACAGGTCCTGCAAATCTGTCACGGTGATGCCTGGATTCGGGCTACCCGAGCGCGGTGTGGTATTTTTGCTGTTGTCCATGGGGGGAGGGTCGTAGGCAATGGTGGTCTCTGACCATTTCTCGGCGGCAATCTCGCTGGCAATATTGGCCCCGCTCAATGCACCGCAGTAGATGTTCAGGCCATCGCCAATCCACTCGCTGAACAAGCTGATGCCATCGTCGGTGACATTGACGCCCTTGATACAGCTAATGCCACGTGCAAACGGCAGGATATGGCCGTTCACTTGCTTGCAGACGTTGCCAATGAACTGATGTGGAAGGTTGAAGATGAGAATGGACGAGTCCTTGACGGCGTCGACGAGAGAGGGATTGGCGGTAATGTTCGAGGGAAGAGTGATGCCTGGCAGGTACTTGACGTTTTCGTGGTGGTGGTTGATGACGGAAGTCAGCTTCTGAGGCATGTCACCTACAGATTCGTCGTAGTATTTTGAACCCTTTCCTAACACGACGTCTTCCTCGTATACCCACATCTGCACATCTTCTTCGAATAGTTGACTGTGCTGCTTTGTATTCTCGGCAACGATCTTGGCAATTGTGGAACCCCTATCGGACAGAAAAGATGCGGAACATTAGAAAACAGTCGACGAGACATCACTTTGAGTGAGGACCGAAAGAGTCAAGAGAGTAGCCACATACCAATTACCGGATCCCACAATGGTGACCTTGTGCTTCTTCTCGTGGCCGCCGAGGAGACTGCTGCCAGCCATGTCTGCGGTTGTTCCGGAATAGATTCGCGCGGGTGGGAGGTGGGCAATAGACAGGGATGACGAGCGGTTTAGGAGGCCGGAGAGTCGCAAAATTGGGTGCCGAAGCATACGAATTGGCGAGAATTACAGCTGCCCAGGGCAAAGCAGAGCATGTGAACAGATATTCCGGGTTGGTGATAGGAAGCAAGCCGTTGGTCTTTCAATTGGCAATCATGATCCGTCGGCATGGCAGATTTACCCCTCCTTGGTCTGAAATTCCGATTCTGACGTGGAGCTGCGAACCCCTGCATGCCGTACATGCCTCCTATCTGTGCCTACGTAGGTACCTACAGGGGGAGGGCTTAGCCCGCGTCTGTACCTAGATCAATGTGTGTGGGGAGGCCAATGGCATCGCTAGAAAGCGCTAGAAAAGCTCCATGTCAGAATCTGAATTTGCAGGAAATCGACTTCACACAGTTCACCGCATGCTCAACAGATGCACCGAGCGAGCGTCAATGGTTGACAATGAGATGATCATGCGGGGCTCTGAAGCCCACAGCCGGTCTGACATCTGTGCTCCATTTTTACCCCAAAGTACGGATAGACCTAGTATCGCATTCGCAGGGTATATAGGGGTAAACAAAAGCACATCAGAGTGGCCAGACGGCTGCGCCCATTCTTTTGTGCAACACCTAGGTACAACTTACAAGGTAGGTATGTATGTACCCTCATGTATGCACATACCTATTTGATCCGTCGCTTCAAGTCTTTGCCATTTGGCGCGCATGTACTCCGTATCGGCTTCGAATTCTACATGTAGATCGAATGCTCTGACACCTTTGCACGAGGTCGACGATGCTGATGAATGAACAGATTCTTGGTCGGATCAAGATGGTACATAAGTGTAAAATAGCTTGCCGTCGTCGCTTCAAGACCTACATACTTGAATAGGTACCCACGAGCTATGTATAATGTACGTCATCTGCGCTAACTGGCATTCGAGATGGGAACATGGCGCGCAACTTGAGAGGGCAAATAGGTTCTGAACTTCTGGCATCTGTTGCTGTGCTTATCCGTAGGGAACAAGATCCCATTCCATCCGAATCACCAATGAATGTGTTCGAACTTTGTGCCCCTGCATAAGTGGTCATCAAGGTGCTGATGAGAATGATCAACTCATAGGGGTACCTCTCCGTATCACATCACCAACTCAAATCCCCACATTTGATGGGTTTCTCTTGCTGCGCGAAACGCGCGCTGTGACGATACCCTACTGACTGTGAGATATGTCTGAATGATGTATGTCTATGATCTCTATCTAGAAAGACTATCTCTAGGAATGGGAGAATAGGCCGACTATATATACTCATACATAGGCGCTCTGTGCTACCATGTGCAGTGATGCACAAGCCTCATCAGCCAAGTCCTGTAAATGATTTGAGCGTCTGGCGCATCAAGAAGCTGCAGGTCTTTTCACCCTGCGGACTCTAACTATACACATTTTCGTTGCATAAGACCTCTTATGTACTGGACGACAAGTTTCGATTTGACTCCGCAAGAACTTCGGGCAATGATGCATTGCTCAAGTGATCCCCTTCCGTCCTCTCCCCATCGCCAAACACAGGCTTGAAGATCGCGTCATAGGATAGCCACATGAAGCCGAACATCATGCCCACGAAACGTGCTAACCAGCCGGGCAGCTTACCCGTTTCGGCAGCCAGCCCGGTCGTCGCAGCGACGAAGAAGATGAACAATGGCGACCAGCAAAGGACGAAGACGTAATTCCCAAATTGTTTGGCTGCTCCGCGTTGCGGTATACGGATGCAGAGAGTCGAGGTAACTACGAAAGCTCGCCGGCAAGTCGTGCTCTGCCCCTCCCGTGCGCAAGAGATTCAGATAGCGCAAGCTGGCCTGCGCGTAATTTTGATGCGGTCTCTGTCGTCACCAAGGAGTCGCTGCCACCATTTTTGCTTCTCCAGGCCATCGTCTCCGTCGTACGGGAAGTACAGTGTCTTCGCATGGAACGGCTTTGGACCCTCGGCCGGACACGTCTATGTGGCTGCCGCGATTGCCGACAGCTGAAGGCAGTCCGACCTTCCTCAAAAAGCAGGTAATCGACTACCCATCCCAACCAGCAAGCTATCTCCAGCATCCTGCCCGAGACGAGGCACTTATAGTCTTACACTAATGGCGGCCGACAAAGGACTTCCTCTGGCCCAGAGGCCACGACATCGCTCATTGCTCCTTCCCAGTTGTGGAAGGCTCGACACAATGGCTCAGGGAAGCAGACATTTGCAGGCACGCAGCACGCTCTTTCCTTGTGCACTCATTCTAGTCCGACCAGGCATCTCGTTGCTTTAACTTTTGTTTGACTGGGAGAAGAATTGGGGACCCTTGGAGAAGCTGAGAGGTCGTGTTCTTGCCATGACACGTCTGAAATCTCATCTGTCTGTCTGTCCTGCCCGATATTCTTGACCAGGAGAAGCACGCACGATGCCGCGAAAGACCAACTGGGCCTCGGCCAAGACGCCGCCAACGAGGCAACGCCAACAAAGACAGACGACGCACTTAGGCGAGCTGGACACTACACCGACTCGGCCTGACGCCTCACCCGGATTGCTTACCAAGCGCGCTCCCCAAAATGGTGTATACGAGCAATCTATTCGTCTGAACACGGATTCGGATGCGTTTGAAGATGGACTGGAGGATGGCGATCTAGTTGAGCTTGTCGATACTCAAGCCGTGCCCAACGCCACCGTTTCCAAAGAATTCCCTTGGTCAGAGACTGGCTCTGGAGCTAGACGAAGTTCTTCTGTGTCATCTGGCGGCGCATCAAAGAGCCCATTTGGCTATCTCGGTGCAGACAATGTGTTTTCCAGTCCTGCGTCTGGAAGCGATGCACTACCAGACACAGTGCCTCTTCCTTTAGGCTTACTCCATGATCCATTGCTTGAAGAGCAAAGGCAGGGTCACATGATTGTCGACTTTTCCGAAACTGCCACCACTATGATTCGAAGCTCTCCCGTGACTGAAAGCCACCTCTCGAAGAGCCTAGGCACCTCTTCTAACCGTGGCTTCGCCGGCAGGGTGTGGAGGGATGATAACATCTGTGAAACACCTCCACAACCGACTTTCGCTCAAAGCAACAAAAATCTTCAAGTCGACGAGCCTATGCAGACTCCAAAGGAACAGTTTGGTAACACCTCCGCTTCTCTGGAATTTACAAGAGCAAGAGGTATTGACGTCGATGATATCAGATTTGCCGCCCATGAGCCTAATTCTCACCGCTTGGCAACTCCTTTCATGTCATTGGATGGTGCGGCAGATCGCCTTGACAATCGTGACGGCGCCGTCGCGAAAAAGGCTCATGTCTCAAATGATGGAAAGAAACAGAAGAGAAAGCGAAAACAGCGTCCGAAGTCACCCCTACATTTCGATAACGACACTCAAGCGGTGAAGGACGTTTGCAAAAAGCCAGTACGCAAGAGAATTTGCCAAAAGTCCGCGCGGAGAAAACCCAAGCCGTCTCCTTCTCCGTTGAGAAACATCATTCAGCGGGAGGTTTCTGAGACGCCTCCTCGCAATGTATCAGTCGATGTGGCGGAATGCTTGGCCACGACGGGATGTCAATCCTCACCTGTCGCGATGAAGGCTGTCATGCACGAAGTTGCCCCCGAGACAATACGCCATCATCCATTAGAGACTATTGAGCCCTCCATCCGCATTGCACCAGTAGATAGGCCGGTGCATCCTCAGAAACAAGACATCATGGGTATTTCAGAAAATATGGAGACAGAAAGTTACGTAGAATCTCCAACCTCTTCGGGAGTCAACACCCGAATGTCCGAGAGCAATTCGCCTCGCACGCCCCTAACAATCTCGACTGAAGTCCAAGACAGCGGCGCGAAAATTCCTGAATGTATCACTGAAAAGCCCACCAGGCGCGGAAACTCGACACGCTCCCTCCATACTGGGAATGGGGAGGACGACGAGAATTTCACGCAAAAACAGACAACCACAGTCAAAGCTCGTTCTCCTGTACAACAGCGCATTATCCCCGCTCCGACCGAGTTGGCTTACGTTGATGCTTTCAGGCGTGTAGATGACCAAATTGCTGAAAAGTCAAGCGCAAGCAAAGTCACCGATGACGGCGTACTCAAATTGTCTACAGCACGTCCCAGTCGGAACATCGGCGTGAGTGGAGGAGGAAGTCCAATTCGCATTTCACAGTATGAAATCCAAGCTACCCAACCAATATCAGCAGGATTGCTTGTGCCTGAAGCTTGGAGCGGCACGAGCTACGCTGGGCACGTCAAGCGACCAGCAATCAGTGCTATTCATGAGTTGTCCCGATCAAGCGGTGAAGCGCAACAGAAGATCGACGCCGCGGGATCCTTTGAGATTGAACCTAGAGTGGCTGTCTCTACATCTGGGCTCAAAGACCATCCTGGATTGAGACGATCAATTTTATCAGAGCTGAAAAGGGAGCAGTCCAGTCGCCAGACGGGCAATGGCCAGACCAAGACGCGATATAGCCCGCCTGCTGATCAAGGAAGGCAACGGCTTCATGAGCTAGTTGATGTGAGTGAGAGTTCATACAATAATGGAGAGCATATGCGTCTGACCAATATAATCTAGGCGTGTATGCAGCACCTTGATTCGAAGAAAGATTGCATTCTCAAGATTGCCGACATATATACCAAGGCTGGAAGTCACTGCGTGCAAAAGATCCAGTCTCGCTTTGAGAGAGAGCGCTCTACAGTCACCCAGCTGGCAACAGAGAATGTGGCAGTCTTTGCCAAGGCTACTTTGCATGGGAAGAAGTCTGTTGAAAAGAATAGCGCAGAGACGGGCCGATTGATGAAGCTGTTGAAAGATGTTGCATCTTCACGGGGTCTTTCCTACGGCCAAGTTTCCTCCGCTTTGGTTAAGCTACAGGATGCCGTGCTCACTGGGGAAAATGCTTGCCCAAATCCAAGTTCATGATGGTGGTCCGCGTCCAGTGTATGAAAGAACACTAGGTACCCTAGCATGACGTCTATGGCGCAATGGGTTCGAGATCTAGAAGCCAATCTTGCTTTTTGGGGGAGCGCGTCGGATACCTAAGGTACAGGTATGTATGCATTACCCTACCTACCTAGTATGTACATACTTTAGCTCGTGGGTTGCTATGAGTATGCACATTGCACAAAGCTACAACGCATTGTCTTGCTCACTCATTTTGGAATTGCCGTGTGTGATTGTGACTGGTGCGAAAGTAGGTGATACAGTCGGTGATACAGTATCAACTCCAGCTCGACAAATCCGGGCTGAGCTACCGTTTGGCCTCTGTAATGATAGGACGGTCGGGCGACTTATTACCTACGCTGTCTGTGCAGCCCACACGTCATGCAAATGATGTCAAGAAAGAAACGCATGCAGGATTGCCGGTTGCTGGCCCGGACTGGAGTGGAGGTTCTAGAGTCTGGAGTCTGGAGTCTGGAGCCCATTGAATGAAACCTTTGCTCCAGTCTCCGACCTTCCAAGTTTCCACATCATCGGCTTCTGCGCCCACTGCGCCCCGCTTTCCACACCTACCTCTTCGCCAAGGGACCCCCATTTGACGCTGTCGTTTTTTTTTTTGCTCTCTCTCTCACGATCTTTCGATAAGCAGCACCCGCTTTCTCGGCGACGCTTGCTCTCTTGGCCATTCGAGGGCAGTGTTGAAACGGAAGCTGGCCGATGAGACGAAACCGTCGTCACCAAGGACACGACTTTGCCAAGAAAATGTCCTTTCGCCGCATGGCCCGCCACTTTGGCGAATCGGTACGTAAGACCTCAGTTCACCGCCGACTGTAGAAACTTGATCTATGCAATGGTCAAGGCAATGCCCCGCGTCATGCACCGCATTTTCTTTCTTAGCCTTTACTTGACCATTCCCCCTCATATAACCTAGACTAGACTTGAGGCATCATTTTTCTGCATTCTCCATCCATCATGTCCTGCGCGACGGTGAGGTTGATCGGCGAGCACGGTATTCTGTTGTGCGTTCTGTACGTCAAGAGACCCTTTCGCTAACTGAATTTACCTTTTTCGCAGCTGTCACCAGAGAAAGCTTATCTCAGCTACTATGATGTATTATTAACCGTGGAGGATATCAAGTCATTAAAGAATGACTGGCTCACGGACAACAACATTGCATTTTGGGAGGAATATCTGGAACGAGAAACACTCCCACGTTATCCTCAGGCGAAAATTATACTATTACGCCCCAGCATGACCTTTCTTCTCATGAAGGAGCCCGACATGCGCCACATTAAGTCTGCACTACCGGACTTTTCCAGTGTCACTCACGCATTCCTTCCCATCAACGACAATCGAAATGTCGGTGTTGCTGAGGGAGGCAGCCATTGGTCACTTCTACTGGTGTCAATCCTAGATGGCATTGCTTTTCATTACGACTCGCTAGGAGGGGCCAATTATGCGGAGGCCAACCTTGCGGCTCGAAAGATGAGCGAGATATGCGGCAGACCTCTGCGGTTCATCAACCTGGACGACTCTCCTCAGCAGGAAAACGGCAGCGATTGCGGCGTCTTTGTCTGTCTCTTGATGCGGCACCTACTGGTCAAGCGCCTCCTAAGTGCGAATGCTCGAGAAAAAGTGTCCATGAGTATGGCGGGAAAAACTGTCGATAGCAACGGCGGTCGGAAAGAAATGATGCGTATCATTGAGAGTCTTCGCAAGGAAGGCGAACGGAGACGATCGTAAGTTCTTCTTCTAGTAGTGCGCTCCTACGCTTGACTTTCTTCCACGTTAGACTGCTCACGCTTACACCATCCAAGGCGGAGCGCAAGCCCCTTTACCAATAACAAGACGCCGCCACGAATCGAATAGAGCTCGACTCGACATGGCATCTGGCCAATAGTTGATGGCACACTACACGAAGTGAACACGGGGAAGCGCAAAATAGATGATCAGAAGGAACAAATTCTGCCGTCACGGCCCTTCCGCACCAAGATTATGGCTCATATCAAGTCGAGGCATTACGGAGAGGTGAGAAATTCGAGGACTACAGCAACTACAGTTTCGGTGGCTGGCCCAGTGTCTCCTGCCAGAGACTCCGATATATGCAGCATCTCCACGAACTGCCGAAGTTCAGATGCCAGTGGAGTAGAGACGCGTCCCTCCACTCATGATAATTCTCCGACAGCGTCTTTTCGTGATTTCACACGTCAGCGATTTTACCGAAAATCAGACACTTCACAAACCGACTCTTTGCACGAA
>SRPO01000389.1:0-20932 GCA_018360065.1 Claviceps pazoutovae
TTAAAGAACGATGTAGAAAAAAAGAGGGGGGGGGGGGGGGGGGGTCGACTCACATCTTGCACCCATTGCTTTTCCAGCTGCTTTAGCCTCACCACAGCAGCAATACGGCGTACATCCACCCCCATCTCCGCCGAGACAGCCTTGAGCGCCTCGCCCCTCTTCATCACCTTTTCCCAGATTAATTCCTTTGTTTGCTCATCCAGTACAGGCTGGCTTCTGAACAGAGGGTTCTGAGGGAAAGGCTGGTCCGCAAAGGGACCTAGATATCGGGGACCTCGGCCGCCTTCAGCAAGCTCTCGGCCTTCTCTTGATTGGATCCACTTGTACATTCTCCGGCGTGCTAGCGACATCTTTTCGCGGCATTGTGTTGTGGAAAAGCTGCGCGCGAATGGTGGTGCTGACCTGGCTGATTGGGGTAGAGCCAGGTCAGCCGCCAGAGCGGTACATGAGCCGCTGATCCTAGGAGGCATAATGTGTGATGTGCAGTCCACTCAGTTCTTATCAAAGCTTGGTATTGGACTTTGCAGAATGAATCGGCGGTTTTGTGAGGGATTGTGTGATCTTTTGTCGCGTGTCTTCATGCAGAGAGGCAGTTTGATGTATTTTTGAGGGGCTTTGGTTTTTTTCGGCGCGTCGGCCCCACCATTTTCCGCTCCGGACACATGGGTGAGGAGTCACGTGCACCCATACATCTACATATGTATGTACATATTTTCAAATTTCGTAATTAGAATGCGAACGTCAGTGATCACATTAAACATCAGTGATCAATACAAGAACACCCATCACCAAAACTGCTTGAAACAATCTTGCCTGTCTTCTGTGAATGCTTTGAGTCCGTCTTTTGAAAGATGAGACGCCTTGAATTTTGACAGGCGGACACAAAGCGTTCAAAGAAGACAAGCCAGAGTACAAGGGTAATGTCGATGACTGGAAGCTTCAGTTCCAACACTAGTAGGAAGAACGGCAAAAGGTCCATCAACCCACCAGTCTTATTCAATCAACGGTAGCTTCACATTTACAGAAATCGAGATGCCTCGCGGGGTAAACACTTACAGATTGGATTTCCAACCTGAAGAACAGTGTTGGGGCGAACGATGATAGTGAACGCGAGCGAGTCCGCGCGTGGTATCGAACGACACTCAAGCCAATGCGAAACCTCAACAATTGGCTCGCATGGGTCAACGAATGCGAGCGAGCCTCAGCCTTGGCAGAATCCTGGGGTGTCTCCGATGTTGCCAACATGCTTTCCATTACATCAGACTTTATGGCAGCGATTCTGAGGTCGGAGCAGGGACGGTGTGGCTTTTTCACTCACCATCGGAAATCCCCAGACATGGCCATCAAACAAATGATCAACAGTATCCGCGAGCACATGAATCGGGTTCATCCAGTCAAGTCAGGAAGGAACCGGGCTGCCGCCTTCGCGACAGCCGAGGATGTTTCATGTGACGCCGATGGGTCGGCAGATACTACTGTCCAAGGGAGCAAGAGGGACGCCTCTTCCGCTCCGGATGGCGCACCATCGGCGAAACGGAACAAGCGGAAGCCAGCAGGCAAGGGACCTGCGAAAGCACATTCGACGTCACATGAGTTAAGAGCGACTCTCGCGAATGAGGCGAAAGCCCCAGTCGACGTCACATGAGTCAAGATCAACTCTCTCGCGAATGAGTGCCCTGTCTGTGGGAGTGGCACGCATGAGCTCGATCAGTGTTGGGTCCATCCACAAGGATCTAGCTTCGTCATGGTTTTTGTTCAGACAGAATCACCAAGACACTCTGGAGCGTCTACAGAAGCACGACCCTGCTTTCCGAAAACTAATACGGGACTCTCGAGACAAACGAGCGAACTTGTGACTTGAAGGCCGGAAAGTTACGACACTGTGTGCATCGTTTCAGGTTAGTGCTTCAAATGACTATCCATTGAAACATTCCTTCATTCTCGATTCAGGATCGACGTGTCATATCACGAACACTCCTGAGTGTATCCGCCAATTCAGACCACCAGCACAAGATGACTGTGTATGGGCCGGAACACTCAGATCTGGATATCCGGGTATGGCTCAATCGATTTGCATTTGAAGAACGGAAGAAGCACGAGCAAGATAACCCTTCACGATGTTGCCATTTGTCCAGATTTCCTCTGCAACGAGTACTGTGACAATCAGGAATCTGGTGGGAAACGCAAACGACCCTACCACCTTAACAGGCCGGATGGAGCCATCATCGGAAGTGTAAGGGGGGGACTCTTTATCGCATGTTTGAAATTGATTGGCAGACGCATGAGGTGTTGCCATGTAAATTAAAGCACTCTCTTCATCAAAGGATGACAATTAAAAAAAAGACTAGTTGGAGCAAGTTTCATGAAGCATGGGTATTCGTCGTGTCCGCCGCTGTCACCTGTGCCATCCCCAAACCCCCACCCCGATGTTCCCAGCACATAAAGGCATCAAGGCCCTCGTTAAACCAGCAAAGTCCAGTACATTTAAACTGTTCCACCAAAAATGATACAAAGAATTCTCTCCACCAAGAGCGAAAACAGAAAGAAAGGGTCAATCACATGAGATGAAAGTCATTCTGTGTTTCCCTCAAAACTTGGTGGCTAGCAAAAAAAAAGCTAGTCCGTATCCAAAAGCAAATACATTTCCCTTCGTTGCTTTTACGCTTTATGAATGAGAGCACTGAGTGCGTTTTGCCGTGGGTTACTCAGGCCGTCGATCCGAGTGTTGACCGGCCTTTTCTCGGCTTCGCTTTAGCCGCCAGGGACCTCTTGACTGCCTCTCTCTCCTCGTTTTGCTGAGAGTAGGCTTCTTTCCAACTACGCCAGCCGTCGAAGTCGATCAAGGCTTGCATACAGCCCCATTCCATGACTTTTCGCTCGAGCCACACGAAATTGACGGGCTGAGGCAAAGAGAATGAGTCAGTCAGCACCAGAATAAATTCATGTATCTATCAAGGCGGTGAAAGAAGAGAAACAAACTAGGAGAGGGTGAAGGCAGGAAGGATTTTAAAAAAAACACACCTTGGTCAAGAAATCGTTACAACCGGCAGCCAATGCTTCGTGTCTGTCACTCTGGAGGGAACTAGCCGTCAGAGCAACAATTATGACAGGGCTCTTGAACAACGACATGTTCTGTAACCGATCCTGTTCTTTCAAATCACTCTCGTCGTTCCCGTCAGGATTGCTATCTGGTGTCGATGAAAACACACCAATGGAGTTGACTCTCTCCAGCCGTCTGATTTCTCTGGTCGCATCTAGACCATTCATGACGGGCAGTTGAATATCCATGAGGACGAGATGGAATCCGCCGGTCCTCCATTTATCGACCGCGTCGCGGCCATTCATGGCAGTCTGCCAGCGTACTTTAAGTTTCTTCACAAATGCCTCCAGCAGTTTTAGGTTGATGGGGTTATCTTCGACGATGAGGACGTTGATGGGCGGGACGCTTCCATTCAACATGTTGGCCGTGGCGGTGTTAGAGTATTCGGCGTTGTTTTTCAACCTCCTCGCTCGGATATTAGATGTTATAGGGGACGAGGTTCGTTGGGGGGGAGTGGAAACTTTTTTTGCTGGGGTCGTCTCTTGAGCCGGGGATTTAGGCATGGATGGTTTGGTGGTAGGCAATCCTGCGGGACGATCGGAGGAATTCGAGTGAGTGCGCGAGTGAGGCACGCGTGGGACAACATTCTGCGATCCATGATTGCCGCCCGTGGACGGCTGCGTGGCTAGATTTTGATTTGCCAGTATAGTAGGGGAGGCAGTATGCGTTCGTCCTGGTCGGGGCCGTTCCGTACGCTCTCTAAGCATTCGTGCCCTGGTACCGCCAGGAGAAGGGATGGGGGCAATATGACCAGTGCCCAGAACTGCAATCGAGTGAGGCGGCCCCCCGTTGGAAACCGTGGGGGGCGCAAGCTGTGTAGGATGGGGCGAAGGCGCAGCCACTACAGGGGGAAAATAGCCTTCTCCAGCTTCAGACGGGCGTCCGTCGTCGGGCATGTAGTAGGTATTGTTTCCCTGGACCATCGCCGGTGCGCGTGGGGACGCTTTCGGTACTCGACGCGGAACATCAATGACCAATGCCTCGTCAATGCTCTGCCCGCCGGGATAGAAAGCATCGAGCGTGCGGGCCATGACCTCCTCGGGTCCCAAAGTACGTTCTTTTTGCTGATCTCGGGGAAGCAGACGTATGACAAGGTCGGGCGAGTCAAAAGTGCGGCCGAGCGAGTTGGCATATTTACGAAGTATCATGTCGCGAACGTCATCGACCAAATCATCTTCGTTGATGAGAATTGTGGTGGCCGAGGCTTGCGGCCTCCGGACCCAAATCTTCCGCGTACCCATGTTGACGTCGATTGAAAGTCGTGCAGCTTCCGAGTCGGGGGACTCTGCCGGGTGATTGGACCGAAGCAGTTTCGTGATCAGGTCTGTCTGGCGGCTTGCGAGAAGACTTTGCCGTCGTGGTGAGTCCGAGGTCGGCGAACTGGATAGCGCGGCTGCGACTGCGGCTTCAGGATGCGAAGCAGGGCTCAACGAGTCGAGCTCATGGCCATGATGCGGGCGAAGAGAATAATCGGCTTCTTGAGCGTGGTCGCCGCCGCTTGTTGAGGTGCTGCTGCTGCTGCTGCTGCTTCTGTTGTTGCTACTGCTGCTGCCGCTGCTGGCACAGGCGCCCGACACGTAGGCGCCCGGGCTGCCTAAACCGGTATCGCGAGGCTGCGGGGTCTGGATTTTCTCAAAGAGACGTCGCGGCGGAAGAGAGTCGTGGGCTGCTGAAACTGGGCTCTTGGCGCTCGGCGGTAACGGGGACAAGGCAGGTAATAGTGATAGAGGCGGCTGCGACAGCGAGGGCGGCTGAAGAGCGGACGAGCCTGGCGTGGGCGATAGCGGGGGATGGGATCGAGGGAATCGGGATGCAGATGCAGATGCAGATGCGGAAGCGGAAGCGGATGCAGATGCGACGTGTTGGGCTGGGCAAGGAGTAGCAGGACGCCGCAGCCGCACCGTCAGCCAGTCAAAAGGGCCCGCGGGCATGGATCGTCCCCGCGCGCTCTGGAGCGGCTGCGTGTGCATTCGTACGCGCCCACGCTCAGCCGAGAGCGGCCGTGAAGACGCTCCGGCATTGTCGAGGCTATCGTCGTGGATCGTGTCGTCGTGGATATCGCCGAGGCTATCGTCATGGTCATCATCGTGCGTGTCTTCCTCGTCCTCGTCGTGCTCCTCCAATTCGTGCGAGATTCCCTTGTCTGCGCCCGCCGCGCCGCCGCTCGCCAATCTGCCCCTGCGCACGTGCCAATGCGAGAACCTGTGCTTCTTCTTCCCCTTCTTCTTGATCTTCATCTCCTCTTCCTTCATGTGCTGCTGTCGCTGCTGCTCTCCCCCCGCGTCCCCATTGGTGTCGCTCGCAATGCCCGGGCTCGGAAATCCGCCATATTCACCGCTCGTCTGGCCGGCTGTCAGTGGCGAGTGCAGGAGCAGAGACAGTTCCCGACTGCTTTGGCTCGGCGCCATGAGCAAAGGCAACTCGTGCTCTCCGAGACCGCCGCTCCGCGAGGACGTCAGTGACGAGACGGTTGAGCAGCGGCGCCTCGTGAATCGCGCTCTGATGCGCGACGCGATCTCGGACGCCATAGGCAGCGTTGCCTGCATCCGAGAGCTAGCATCTGCAATGTCGGTGGTCTGGTCCGAGGCTCCTGTTTCTCTTGTATTTGCTCTCTCGTTCTGGGGGGGGGAGGTATATCTTGGGGGCTTCGTTTTTCTTGGTTCGCTGCTTTCCCTTGGCGCTGCTGGTGTCACACGGATAGGCGACCCGTCCTTATTGTGAACAGATCGATGCTGGAGCCTGGATGGGATGAAGGAACCCGACGCTTCAAGAAGCGCACGGGCTCGTTTGCACGTTCCTTTCGCAGCCCAGCGTCAACCTGAGGCTACGTGATGATGGCCCGATCCATGGATTGTCGTCTTATTCATGCACGACAACCAGCTCTAATTACGCTTTCAGCCATGATCGACTTAGCTCTCCCCGATGGCTCCCCAGTGGCCGCTGCGAGGCGCCACCCGTCGTTTACTCGCCTTCTTTCCTTTTTGCCTTCCCGCGGTCCCAGTTTCCCCCCCTTTGCTTTACTACTCCGTACGTACTTCCTTTTCCTTCTCCTTTCCTGACACAACAAGGGATGTGACTTGGTAGTGTTGGTACGCTATTCTTCTTTTTGGTGGAGGCATACACCGCGGATTCTCAACAGCAGCACAAAAGCAGCCATCATGAGATGTTTTTAGAAATGCCCTGCAGGGTGACGGGATGGTTGTGAACTTGTGATTGGTCGATCCAGCTGTCCCGCACTCGTCTCGCACTGTATCTGTCACCGACTTCAGCTGCAGGGTGTCCCGTGGCCCTAAGCGGCCCCGCATACCAGTTGGCCAAGCGCGGATCCTATTTGTCGACTATCGCATCGAGGGTCTCCACCATTCCGTGACAAAGGCAAGGGAACGTGACATCGCACTGTATATCCCGCAGGTACATAATCCGTCACGTTTTCGTACCTGCTCCGTACGCTCAAGTTTGCCTGGGTAGGTGCTTCGTGCTAAGAGAAGGAACTCTAACTTTAGACTCAAGAGAAATACCAGATGAGGATACGGAGTATCAAGTTAGAACTTAGAACTTAGTGAGCTTCTTTCTGCCGAACCCGGCCACACGTGGCACCTCACGCTGCAGCCTGCCCCTGCCTATGCAGCATGAATCCTATCCTGCAGAACGTTGCAGCCTCTGCCTGATAAGACCGCAGTATGCATGTATCAGCGGCGAACGGAGTAGAGTAGTAATATCAACATACAAAGTAGGTAAGACTGTAAGAACTATTACCACGGCAAACCCTCCTGAAAGCGACCTCGGCCCGAAGGAAGGGATAGGTACTGTGCTTCCCTCCATCAACAAGGAGCGGGTGGTATTGGCTCGCAACGCAGTCTCCAAGAAACAACAAACACATATATGGGCATAGCATCCTCCAAGTCTGTTGCAAACACAAGTCAACCCCCCACCCACGCCAACAGAAAGAGAAGTAAGCTAGTCAGACGGTAGACCGCAGCTATGAAGGAAATTTGCACAAAGCTGTTCCCAAACGAACATGTCGGCCAGAAGGTCAGCGAGTACTCTGACCGCCACTCGGTGCCGCTTTGCCCGGCGCTCATCGAGTACCACGAATGGGTGCAGAAAACTCAACCCTGCGCCTTCTTCACCATTTCTCTCCTGGAGTCGCGCATGTTGCTGTGGCTAGCCCGGCTGATTGGCGCAAAGCGAGGTAATACACACTTTTCCCTTTCCTTTTTAATTCTTTCTGGTTATGTCTCTGTTCTTCTGCGTTCATGTACATGCTTGTGTACGGGAAAAAGACCCCCATGCTAAGTTGTCGTATGTACTAGTTCTCGAGATTGGTGCCTTTGTGGGCTTCTCTGTCGCAGCCTGGGCCGAAGCCGTTGGTGGAGACGGCAGGGTGACGGGTCTGGAACAATCCCCCGAGTACGCGCGCTTTGCTCGCGAGCAACTTGCACGCTACGGATGGAAAAACGCCGAGATCCTTGTCGGAGATGCCCTGGAGACGTGAGTATGGAAATCCCCTTTTTTTATGGCACGATGTCCTATGCATGTACTTTTTGTTTTTGGGCAACAAGCGCGCGTGCTAATCAAGCAAAATCTCCTATGTAATCCCCCCGGCTCACACTCCCGTTAGTATGTCCCGACTTGAACTCCAAGAACCCTACGATATCATCTTCATCGATGCCAAAAAATCGGAATACCCAGAGTATTTGAACAGTATTTTGGAAAAGTCCCAGCCCGGTCAGAAGAATCGCATGCTGCGTCCGGGAGGGCTCATTGTGGGTGATAATGTGCTCCGGGAGGGCCTCGTGGCGGATGCGTCTGAGAAGAACCCGGCCACCAAGACGGTTCCGAAAGAGACTGTGAATTGGGATTCGACCAGCATTGCGCGTCTGGATGAGTTTAATAAGGCGATGCATGAGAATCCCCGGATTGAGGCCGTGCTGCTGCCCTTGTTTGATGGTCTGGCTATCGGGAGGTTGTTGGACTGATACATACATATTGCTCAAGCCAGCAGTTCTTGCTGTGCCGCCAGCATCCCATCAAGTTTCGTTTATGTATACATTGTCAAGGACAAGGGCCGTGGCGATCAAGTTTCATGCCCGTTTCTTTCGATCGGGGTAATTGAACCATACAATCGACACAATGAAGTTGCTTGGAAAGGCGGAGAGCCCCGGGACGGGACGTTTGCCAATTAGGTACTTAGGTACTTACCTGGTAGTTGTGCATACATACATAGGTATGTACTATGAACTCCTCATTCCCGACACAAACACGTGCCTCTGCCCATCCGTAGAGTCTTTGAGCATACTTTTTTTTTTCAGGCCCGTCCCAGACAGTAGCATTTGTTGCTTCTATGGATGTATTCATGCTGTCAGATCAAACATGCCAACATTCGTCCAGCCGTAGCGGCGAAAACAATCTGATTCTCTCCCAGCTCCACATTGAAACACCAAACCTAACCTGCACCTCGAACCATAATCAGGATCAAAATCGTATCTTGGAAACTACGCACTTGCACAGTCGCCATAATCAGGCTCCATGTAGACGTCGTAACGCGTATTTCTCCCTCCCTGTTGGAATCGCGCAACACGGAATATCGTCGGATATTCCAGGAGATGTGAATCGCGTGCGGATTGGTGAGCATGGCGGGCTCAACACCATAAAAGCCCGCGTTCCCCGCACGCGCACCTCATCCTTTCTGATGAACAATTATTATGTATAAGTTAATGGATTGTATCCTTTTGTATGGTAGCCACCTCCTCGGTGTACACGTGTACATTGTTATACCTTACGGATTTGTTCCAACTTCAAACACTCCCAAACCAACTTCCGCGCCAGTGACACTCCTTATTACATAGCCCATGTCCCGTCGCTACCTTTCGGCGCATCCGATATAAACACCGCTCCCAATGTCTAGCGCGTCAACACACCGCCACGGCCACGCGAACGACAGGCCACGCATCTGGCCTGCAAAATCCGCCGCCAAGACAGCCCAGATTACGCTGCAGAATCGAAGAAGGGCATATCTGGAGCGACATCCATCTTATTTCGATAGTGTGGATGACGAATCCGCAGGTATGCATTATCACCCGCCATGCTTCCTACCTAATAGCAACTCAAACTCCTAAATCCAGAGAAAAGTCCGCACCGCCACCAACATGCTCAACTTTCCGCCATCCAAGAACCTTAGCGCAGAGATAACCCCTCACTGAACAAAAGAAACAAGTTAAAAAAGAGCATGTTGCACAAGATCAGCTCACATTTCCTCATAGACCCATTCCTATACGAATGTCTCATCAAGCACCACCAGACCCCTCAGGAGCGCCAGGCTGAAGGCCTCACGCGAGGCTACGCCCGTAGTCTGGAAGCAGATCTCGCACGAGGGGAATCCCGCCTCTCGGCACTAGCGACACAGGCAGCGGGTGAGCAGCCCACTGAGTTTGACGCGCCGTCGCCATCGCGGTGGAGGTCGAGTGGGAGGAGCTCTGGGGTGGATCGCGACTGGGAGGAGGAGGGAAAGCAGGCGCCTACTAAGGAGCAAGGTAGGGCGCTGTGGAGGGAATTCCTGACGGAGAGGTTCATCCACGGGGGGGATGAGGATTTTCTGTATGGGGATGTAGATGAGGACGAGAGTCTCGATGGGGAGGCGAGGCGTGAGGAGGAGGAGAAGTGGTTTGAGGAGGAGGAGGAGGGGTGGTGTGTTGAGGAGAGGGTGGGAGAGACGGGGGTGCAGGATTACTAGATTCCGGAGGGCCTGTTCCGGAGGGCTTGATTTAGATATCGGTTTAGATATCGCATGCATACTATACATACTGTAACATGAACCACCGAGGTGTCGGGAACTCGGGAGAGTCAGAGCAAGAAGGTGATCGCAGTGGGCCCGCCAAAAGTGCATCAACTTGATGAGTGTCTTGCCAATGATCTCGCCTCAATGGAGGGGTAGGGACTCGGGAGAGAGTACATACCTACAACTTGCCAGTGGAGGATGAAGTCGAGAGAAGCAATATTTTGATAATTGACCCGAGACCTAGAAAAAGTAAGCCTGTTCGTTTTGCTTCGTTCGTCATCTGCTCCAATGACTGACGATTGAACCGCAAATTGGAACTGTAGTCTGAGACGCGGCACACGGCGGCATTGTCAGAGAACTTGGAAGTCGACTTGACCAATGTAACCGATAGAAAAAAAAAAGCCTGAGCCAAGAACACCGAAAGACGCAAAAGGTATGCCAAAAAAGAGGACATTGTTGCTACAGGACAACCAGGGCGCATGGCAAAAGAAATCGTTCTCCGGTACTGGGAATCGAACCCAGGGCTGCTCGGTGAGAGCGAGCGATGTTAGCCACTACACCATACCGGATTTGATGAAGGCTTGTCCGCTATTACTTTATATCATAGCTACAAAGCTCCCTTGAGCTTATTACTTGGTCAGGAAAAATCTGAAAACTATGTGCCCTTGACAAAATTTTGCCCAGCGTCTTTTCCCCTTGATGTATGTAATTGTCTACCATCACCGTCAACAGCGCTGCGCCATGACAAGCCAAGGTAACCTCCCTGCCCTATCACCTCCTACGTCCGACGAGTCTCCTAATAACGACGAGCGCGAAAGCTCCAAAGATGGCCGCCAATGGACCAGTGCCGGGGTCTTCGGGTTCCTAGGCTTCGACAACGAAAAGCATTTGGTATCCTGATTCCACTCTGTTCCTGACGCATCGAGTATCTCCTTCAAGCTACGCCAATCAAGGAATGATGAGGCGCTCCGGAACACCACCGCGAAGCTCATGGCTCCTACACTCAAACAGGTGAGCGAATTTAGGGCTGTGAAATTCCCTCAAAGAAGTTGGAGATATTCTACCACCCTCCGATCACAGGCCCAACGCATCCGAGATGTTTGGCCTATCTCCGAGGAGATACTTGATGCGTCAGAAACAGAGTGAAACAGGACACCAAATGCTTTAGTCTGTCGGATGCTCAACGTACTGGCTTCATGGAGAAGCACGGCACTCGAGGAAGCCGTATCATTGATGGTGACATATTCTAACGAATGACTACATCACAATCGATACGTACACCAATATCTTCGGCGTCGGACCCGATGCCCGTCGAAACCATTTCTCAGCGAAAGTGCCTCGACTCACTCAATGAAAGTGAAAATGTACCTTTTGTTGCCGACGATGCTAGTGATTCGGACGAGCTCCAATCAATAGACGTACGCCCAAAGAAATCTTTGGGCGTACGTCTGGCTCGTCCGAATCGCTAGCATCGTCGGCACTAAAGATGCAATTTCGCTTTCATCAAGTGAGTCGAGGTGATCCATCACTTTGGCTGGAGAATGTTCCGATCAGCGTCGGGTTCGTTGCTAAAATTATTGGCGTACGTATCGATCGTTATGTAGTTGTTTGTCAGCATAGCACCGTCAATGTCCGACCAGCGTCGGGATCGTCGCTTCGTCAACATCGCACTTCATGCTCCAAGGCCGTCAGCGGACCTGGCAGTTAACTCGGACGATTTTTCGAGCCCCGTGATCACTGCCGCTGCAGCGAGTGCAGCCACATCGACCGATGAAGTCTACAATTCCACCTTTGCCGCGCCTGTATGACGACCTAGAGACGACGATGGGCGAGGTCAAGGAAGTTCAGGAGGTCATTCTTGCTGTCCAGCTGAAAGACTAGGCGCCTGGCTTATCTTCCGGATCGCAAAATTTGTATATAATGATCGAAGACACCGGAGGCGAATTCTTTGAGCGAATTGAAACCTTGAGTAACGCGCATTGCGGCGTTGGGCTTATCTTTTCGTGGAATACGTACACACACAGGGCTGCGTAGTTCAGGCTCAGTTCGGTTGAAGAAAAGAGGTTCGCCTGGCTTTCCTCTTTCGTCTTTCTTTCTTTGCGTCCTCCGGCCGTCACCTACAAACTCCGTAGATCGTAACAAGAGGAGCGCCAATCACGCAGCTAATCCGACAGAAGAGAAGTGCATAGGTTCTCTTCCCGAATCGGAATATCTGAAGTTGCTGCTGTGCGAAGTACTCCTCCGATTATGACACTACTCGCCAATGACGACTATGTTACGTGTTGCATAGATGGCATGTCGCATCTCCCTTCTGTTCTAGCATCCGACTCCCTCTTACCGCGACAATGTCAATCCAGTTCCCCATCTTCCCAGTCCTTCAACAGGTATACTGAGAATGGTGCCCGATAGATGAGATTAGTAATAACAATGGGCGAGCGGCTTGAGTCCCGTGCAACATCCATGTTTGCTATTGATTGCATTGGCTTACAGCTGAGTTCCGTGTGACGAAGGCTGAAGCACAAACACCCCCACACTATGCCCTGAAGTCTGATTCCCGCCGCCCGGTGTTGGTTTCTGCTCGGCTGGGAGGTTTGCTGGCAATCTGCTTACCGGACGTATAATAGGCACATGCCGCGGATTGCCTGTACCCGATTCAAGCGCGTTGACAAGGAGACGTGAACGTCAACGTGGACGTGATGCAGCCAGATTCCCGCCTGCTTGGGATACTACGTCTGGCTCAATGCCATGTGAAGGCAAACACAAGAGAACGTTGCAGCACTCAAGCATCCAACCAATGCTTGTTCTGCCATCGCACGACTGGCTCGCAAACTGCCCTTAGCCGGTCTCGATGCCGGGGACGGGAGCTTGAGCGGCTGGTGCTACGGTGCCACACTACCAGCCAGCTGCTGCCACCACCGGTGAGACGAGAGGGTGCAAAGGGAGCGATGAACAGATCATAATAAGAACCCATCAACACTCGCCAGATCTTGGTACTTGTCCGTCTTGAAAGGATATAAGAAGCACACCCCCACGCTTCCGCTCATCTGCTGAATGTACTCCAGCACTACCTCTCAAAGCACGACGAACTCTTTGTGTTTCCAGACGGTCTCACCGACTCCATTCCTCATTTTGCCAGACTTTCATCCTTCTCGGGAGTCCGACCAGCAACCCAACCCCAAACCTGGAGGAATAGGAAGAACAGAAGAAAGAGAATAGAGACACAGAGGAAGGATGAGCCCGGGTGACTTCGTTCAGTAGTCTGTTCTCTATCAGATACCATCACCTGAACGTCCCCTCTCCTATCATCTACCTTTTGCTCCTCTCCTTATACCCATCATAATTCGCGAGTCGAATCGGAGGAGACATCCCGACGCTAGACGCATTCTAGTCGGCTACTGGCGGGAGTCCAAAGAGCCAGCACCAGACCAACATGCCGTCTATGGCATCCTGAGCAAAGATGGCACCCTGCGCTTCAAACTCGTCCCCGAGTCTCGCTCAGTTCATCGTGTTTTTTTTTGGCAAGAGCAGGCTTGGCAACGGCCAGACTTGGATCATTTAAATGAAGTCGTCCTGGAGCCGCATCTGCGCGAGCTCAACCGCCTCGAGATGAAGGAGTACTGCCCTACCCGCCAGCGCCAGATAGATCAGGGTGAAGCGAGCTGGGAAGTTTCTGCTCATAGTCTCACGGCCGTGGAACTCGCCAAGCAGATTGCCAAGGAGAGTCGTGGCAACGAACGGCCCCGGAATTTGCGTTGGGCGCGCGAGAAGTGTGCGAATGTGCGGAGGGCCAAGCGGAAAGAGACGAAGCGCTTGCAGGGCAAGGCGATTGAGGTGGCCGAGATGGTCAAATGGGGGCTGCTGGATGAGGCTGTCGAGGTGAACGAGGCTGTCGGGATGGATGATGTTATCGGAGAGCCGCACCTGGAAAACGGCATTCCTCTATGTACTTCATACGGAGTACTCTGCGTTATTATCCATGGAATCCGTGCTATTCCTGGACTCTGCGTTATCCCTGAACCCTGCGTTATCCCTAAACCCCTGCGCTATCCCTCGACGATGCCTTATACCTGGACCCTGCTTTACTCCTGGACCTTGCTTTACTCCTGGACCCTGCGATATGGCTTTGTCCGTCTACGGATACGCCCATCGGATCAGCTAGTTCGACACCACTTCCGCTGCCCGCGGATCTAGGATTGGGCCCCTCACAGCAGCCATCGGCAACTGAGACTGCTGCTGCCGCTTCCGCCGCTGCTATTACTGCAGCTGCAGCTCTTGTTGCTGCCGATGATCTTGACGCTTCAGAAGCCCTTTATGCTCTATGATACTCTTGATGCTTCTGGATCGCCTACGACCGCGGCAGAAATCGGACACGAGCACATCGTGACGCAGACATGCGCAGACATACACGTATGTGTCAGCGTGACCGGCGCCAATACTTACACCAGAAAGCTCCTCCTCGCCGCCACCCGTACCAGAAGCAGAGGTGATGAGGGCGTCACGTATGAGTGAAAGGATTCGTAAGAAGATTCGGAGTCATTCACTCAGAAGTAGGTGTCTTGGAGGTACATCATCTACATCGACGGCAAGGAATACATAGAATGCTGTAACTTGACCAAGTCGAAGTTCGTATACCTTAAGCAGGCGGTATTTTTCAGACTATACATTTGGGTAATGTGGATGGACGAAACCTACGCTGTGATGGCTTCAACTTGACACAAAGGCTGGAAGAACTGTACATGGATGATGGCACAACGCGCCACAGGCCGGAATGACCTGCTACGCTGGCATGCGCACCCCAATTGTCCGCGACGTACTTCTTGTCTTTCTCACTTTACAAATCTACGCACCACAGTCCATAAAAACTCTCCATGGTGAATTAACACCTGACGGAGCCTGCGCGGTGCCGTTTTTTTTTGGTGCTTGCGGACTAAGAAGCGACGTCGGACTATTGCGATGTCTGGTCAGCTGTCCCTGTATCTCGACCGTTGCTTATACCAGCGATGGCGTGCCGAGGCGAGAACTTGGCTGGATTTTCTCACAGCTTTGATGACTTTACACACGGACATACATATATGCATATGTGTGTAGTCCCAAGCGGCTATGTGCCAAATTCCAATGCATCGCGGATGGTTGTGATCCCAATGCGGACGCGTTGTTTTCAGGCGAGGGGGCTAAAAGCCCAGGAGGCGAGTGTGACTGCAAATCATAGACGCTTCTACGGATCGAATTGATCGAATATCAGACGCCTTTGGGTATTCGGATCAGCTGCAAGTAGCTACGGGCTCGCCCGCTGGTTCGCTATAATGATTGATTAAGGCGTAAGGTCAGTCATGCCACTTCTTGGCTTGGACCACCAGCGTTCGTTTTTCCTGAGGGACGGGTATCTTGCGGTCCGCGGATTTGGCCAGTTGCAGGCCGAGCTAGGGGTAGGGGTTTCTCTTACCAGCTGAGTATCCGCGACGCACGGAGGACGTCGTGTACTCTTGGATTTGACTGGAAAGACTAAGAGGCCATCTCTTGGGCCAGGAAGTCGAACGGAATATGAAAGTCACCTACATACCAGTTTTGTAAAGTCGTGCTAGTCCTGCTGTCGTCTCAAATGGCAGAAGGGGGTCTAGCCTTCATCGCAGATTTGTTTTACATCTTGTGGGAGACTTTTATAGACTCTACATGTGTAGATCCGACGGCCCGTAAACTTTGATTCAATCAAGGTCTTTGTTTGATTCATGTTCTGCACATCTGGTTGGGTAGTTGAGTCATATCAAGTCAACTTCTTTTCCCCCCTTCCTCCTCTTCTCCTGTTCCTAGATAGTCAACAAGTAACCTTTATTTGAATACAACGAATCGGAGGTAGTTATCTCACCCCTAATAATGATGCGCATCTGTTTGTGATTTATACACCTACCCTGGTAACCCAACATTAAATGCGCAACCGAATAATAATACAGATGAGCGATTCCAACATCAACTTTCGTAGCATCAATTCGCCGTTACCTTGATTTAGGCTCCGGTGTATGTACCTAGTTGACCAAATTTCGTCAATTCATCATCATCATGAAGACTGCATATCGGACATGTCATCAAAACCATCCACCAAGCACGCACGCCCGCAGCCATCTAAAGAGTCCTGACAATCTACACAGCACCATATATAAGATAACACCCAACGAGAGCAAAGTGGCCTCTTTCCCCGACTCATGACTTAACAGTAAACACCCAGCGCATAAGAGAAAACAATGTATGCAAAACAAAAACCCCATGTCGGTTTATAACGCAAAAGTGCCCGCAAAGAAAAGTCGAATACCCCCTACTCTCCTGATGCAACAAAGCACCAAATCGCACTCCTCCAAACCCTCACTCCACAACCCCCACCCTCAACCTATTCAACGCATCCTCATACCTCGCCGGACTATGATCCGTTACCATCCCACCCCCAAACCGAAGCTCCATAAACCGCCCCTCCACATCCCGAATATACTTCAGCACAACACGCCGCGCCGGTCTCCCAATCCCACCCGCACCACCATTCTCCTCCTGTACCACAAACGCATCCCGCCTAAGCACCCTCGTCGTCTCAACCACAAAGACCTCCCCGGGGGGCAACAGCCGCTTCCCCTTCATAGTCCCCCGCAGGGCCTGCAGCATAGGCAGAACCCATTCCTCGTCGCCCTCGCGCGGAGCGGCGGGATACCTGCTATCCTGGTGCCACTTTTCAGCAAGATGGTCCTGAAAGGCGCGCCACATGCGGTGCCGAATCTCAGCTTTCGTGCCATGATCATCCTTTTTAAACGCCTGGGCCAGGAACTGGAAGTCGTGCAGGACCCCGAGGGAGAGGTACGGCACGATATCGCTACCGTGAACGACCGTCGTGATGAGGCCGCGGGTGAGTTTCCGGAGAGAGGGGGACATGATCCCTGGGGGGCCATAGGCGTAGACATGGATCCGCCGACCTTGTGGGAGATGCACATTGCTGAACCTGTGCTGCTGCTGCTGCCCCTGATAATGAGGGTGTTTGGCGGTAGACGGCTCAGCAGAAATCACAAACCCCGGCCCAGTGGCATTCGGTTCTGAGAGCATTACCCCGAGCAGCGAGGTCACACCCCCGCCGAGGGAATGCCCACACAGCACCAGCCCATAGTCTGGGAACTCCAACAGGGCTTCCTTGAGTGTCACGAGGACGCGCCCGTCGCCGCCAAAGAGTAATCGCTTCGCGGAGGCGTGGACGCCCTTGTGTACTCTATATGCTCTGCCGCGCCACAACAAGTCATCGTAATCGCAGGTCAGATCTGCCAAAACGTCTTCAAAGCCTAGTGTGCCCCGGCAGGCGAACACGACGGCTTTCGCCTCATGGTCTAGTGAAATGTAATGCACGAGCGGGACGCCCGTCCCTGTTGAGCCTGTCGCGTCAGAACCTCCCTGGGGGTCTACAAACGACGCGAGCAGGATATTCCCGTGCTTCGACTCGGTGTGGTGCGCAAAGTGGCGCACATCTGGATGGGTTCCATCCCAGACTTGGCTGGCCGGGAGTTCGGTGGAGATGCCGAGGAGCTTCATGAAGTGGGACCCGTAACATGCGGATGAGTAGCGCATGTATCGTGCGATGTTGGGCAGTAAGTGCCCAGCTGGGAAGGTGCCGTCGACGAAGCCTTCGTTGCGGAGGACGTTGAGAGCGCCAGAGGTGTTGTAGGCACTTTTTTGGTAGTATGATGCTGAGATTAAGGAGGACTGGGAGTCGTTTGTTGCCAGGCTGTAGAGACTCGGGGCGTAGGATATGGAGGACCGGTTATTGTGATTATAGTGCTGCTGCTGCTGCTGACTGTGCTGACCGTGCTGACTGTGATGGCTGCCGGTCTTGCGAGGTGAGCGCGGACTGCACGAGTCCCCCGAAGGTCGCGAAAGTGTCTCTTGGGTCGAGAATTCCGTTCGAATCATGGTGGGGGTAGAGAGCTGCGTGTCGCTTTTCGATCTCCGCGGGAACGAGTCTGTCTGCGAGACGACAGAATCTCGACGTCGTTCATGGACAGATACGTAGCTGGCTCGAGAGGACGCACGAGAAGAGGGCCCAGGTGTCTGGTCTCGTCTAGACGGGGGACTTTGCCGGGGTGGCTGCTGCTGCGGTTGACTTGGGCGGCTAGTGAGAGGTTTGGATCTGCTTGCTACCTCTGACGCCGCGGCTCCTCCAACGCCTTTCCAGTGAGGCCGCTGCTTTGCGGGGGTGCGCGGTTCAGCATAAGAAGGCTCCTTGTTCCACATGTTGGATAGTGACTGGCCGCTTTCTTTGAGAACTCTTTTCAGTTTGGGCTGCTTTTCCGTAGTCTTGGCCGCGGCTGGAACTTCACTTTTCTTTCCCGGTGAATATCGCTTGCTTGAGCCGGTCAAGGCCTGCTGTCTTTTGATTGAAGCAGGACCAGAAGAGTCACGAGCAGGAGGTCGAGGGGGTTCTGTTGGCGGCGTTCTTTGCTTCTTTTGATTTGCTGTTGGCTCGGAAGTAGATACCTGAGCATGACTCGGCGGCCCCCTTGCCTGCGTTGATTCGCAACTGCTGCTCTTTGAATCCATAGGCTTGATTGGCGTCAAGGGCTTCGTTGGCGCGGTAGCATCGCCTATGGCGGTCGTCGCGTCGTCCACCAGCTCGACAACTGTAGGGCCAGTCTTGTCTTCTTCGCCTCGCAGAATGGTATTTCTCAGCTTGTCCCGTTGGATTCGATACACAACCGTGTAGCTGGCCTCACCATCCATGCCCAACGTCCAGGAATTGCGTTTCCCCGACCGCTCGGCAGAACCCCGCGTCTCCACGATCTCGGCACCCGGTGGCGTAGGAAGTGATAGCAATTGAGGTCCGCTTACGTCAACGGTGATGGTCTGGACAGAAGATACGGAGTTCGAGATGGATACAGTAGTCCCCGGATCGAGGTTCGATGAAATGTGGTCCTTGAGGCGCTCCATGATAGCCTCGTCATCGTCGTTCGGTGCACATGGCTCGCCAAATTCGTTCTGGCGGCGTTGCTCAGCTTCGGCTTGACCATAGCCAACATCAATTCTCTCACCGTCACTGAGCACCACGACGTCCCAAATAACCTCCTCTTGCAGTTTCCGCCGCGCTTCTTCCACCGACGACCGTCTCGAGGCTCCTTGGAGGTAGGCCAGCACGCCCAATGCTACCGCAAGATCCGAAACACCTACTTTTTCTCCCCCTCCAGAAGCCGGGTTATTGAGCTCTCTTCGCACCAATGTGATGATGCTCGCTACTGCTCTGGACGAATCTGTGGAGCCAAATAATTTATCCAGAGATCCCAAGAGCAACTGTGACGCTTCCGACGCGGATGATATTGACGCCCCAGTAAATTGAAAGCCTGCGGAGGTCCAAAACACGATTTGAGTGACGACAGAATGGAGGCTTTCCAGGCTGCGTTCAAAAATCTTTTCTACCTCGGTGGTAGTCAGATCCGAGGAAGATTCCGTCACGGTGTCGTGAGCTGCTCGGCCCAGGATGGTCTCTACGAAGCCGCGAGCCAGTCCCAGACTAGACAATGTCGTGACCCTCGCCGCATCAAGGCTGCAGTAGCTGACAAAGGAGCCCAAGCGGATGGCTAGCGAAGTCGATCGGGTGGCCAGACTCACGGCGTGAGCAACAGGCCCGGGGAGGAGCGTAGGCGGCGACCGACGGCATGGCGAGCCGGTGGGGGCCTCCATATCACGAGGCCCGCGCGTGGGCATGGTGGCAACGTTGGTGTACGATGCTTGTCGAAGCGTACGAAAGAGAATGAATTGACAAACGAGGTTCGGTCATTGTAGAGGCTCGTCATATTTTAACCATCAGGTTGCGATGTGGCAGTGGCAGTTATTTGCGTGCGTCGGTCGCAGCGCACAAGGGGCTTAGAGAAAAAGGCAGCAGCGCTTGTTTGCCCGCCAGGACGCAAATGGTGTGGTGACTTGTGTCTCGTGGCTTGAGTCTGATTGGGGGCGTTTTGGTCGAAGATCGGAACGGAGCGTGGTGATGCTGCGCATGGACTGGCATGGACTGGCATGTGATGGCTTGGCAGTTTGGCAGTTTGGCAGTTTGGCAGTTTGGCAGTTTGGCAGTTTGGCACACCTGCTGACTCGGGCGCAGCATTCACGCGACCTGCCCAGTGCCAGCAAACGCCGCAAACCCCTTGGAACGCGCGTTGTCCAAAGATTCGGAGAGGAAGAGACGTCAAGTTTCAACAATTGAAAACTGGGGTCCACGTCAGATGGCTGATACGCTTGTTGATCTTGTTGATGCTATGCCACTGGACCCTGGTGACTGGCCAGATGGTCCGGTCAAATGGGTGTCGAAGGCATGCCAATGGAGATTGGCCTCTCGAATAATCAACATGCAGTCAGCATCGTGCCGACGTCGCGGTCGAAGCATTTGCTTCCGGGATTCGCGCTAAAGAGATGAAATGAGAAACGAGTTCAAACGACAGCTCTGTGACCGGGCCGAAGGGTTGTTCCCGACGGTAACGTCGTCACGTTGGCGGGGATTGGCCGACAACCACATCTACTCCGTATGATCTTGCAGTCGCGTCTGGTAGGCAGAAGGTGTCGCTATTCACGGAGACACGCAAAATCCTCGAGGTGGTCTCCTCGTGACAAACTGTCCAGTTCTCCTCGATCAAGTGGCACACAAACGAGGGCTCGAATGTAACGAAACCCGCGTGCTGAGGAAGTGAAGTTGGCGGGTTTTACTCGGCAGAGCAACTGAATCGAGGCACTTTTACGACACGGGCCACCCAACACCATCCACGACTCACGGCAGTATGTGCCAAGTACGATTTAAATTGGTAAGTAGGTATGATACATGCGTAGTTTTCAAATAAATGCCGATGGAACAGTAATACTAATAGATGGAGCGTTAACTTTTAATAGATGACCCCTCAAAGGCTTACTCTCAACACCCTATCCGAGACGCGATGGCCATGTCGGCCCCTGCAACTGCAACGCCTGCAACGCCTGCAACGCCTGCAACGCCTGCAACGCCTGCAACGCCTGCAACGCCTGCAACGCCTGCAACGCCTGCAACGCCTGCAACG